>JAAAKM020005183.1:0-11219 GCA_010016025.2 Alatinidae sp. Z8VKAUB7J3 | reverse complement strand
AGCGCCGCCACGCCCCGGACGGCCGGCTCGAGGGCCGCGAGCCGCTCGGGCGCCAGCCGCTCGACCGTCACACCGTTCGCCCGCGCCCGCCGCTCCAGCCGGTCGAGCGGCTCCAGCTCCTCGGCTCGGGTGGCGACGATCACCTTGCCGGTGCGCCGGAACGGCACTCCGTTCTGTAGGCAGAGTCGTTCGATCCGTCGTTTGCCTTCGCGACACAGACGGGCCTTGAGTGAGCCGGGCGCGTAGTACACGCCGCTGTGCAGCACGCCGGAGCTGCGGCCGGTCTGGTGCCCGGCGAGATCCGGCTCCTTCTCGACGACGCGCAGGCTCAGGCCGGGACGGCGCGCCAGCAGCTCGGCGGCGGTGGCGAGACCGACGATCCCGCCACCGACGACCAGCGTGTCGACGTGCCGCAACCGACCGCGATCAGAGAGCGCCGTCGAGCTGCGCCCGGCGCTCGGCGATGCGCGCCGGCAGCTCCCGGACGTAGCCGCGCACCTCGGCGGTGACCGCCTCCGGCGTCAGGCCGAGCTCGCGCGCGATGTCCGCGCACGGGGCCGAAAGGCCGAATCGCTCGATGGTGCGGCAGGCGCCGAGATCACCCAGGTACCGGTGCCAGCCCTGGCGGGTGCCGGACTCGATCGCGAACCGGCCGATGCAGCTCGACGGCAGCACCTGCGCCCGGTACTCCTCCGGCTGGGCCGCGAACACCTCGAAGCAGGGAATCGACACCACGCGGGTCGGCACGCCGTCCGACTCGAGCGCGGAGCGGGCCGCGACGGCGAGCTCGACCTCGCTGCCGGTCGCCATCAGGATCAGCTTCGGGCCGGCGTCGCCCGACTCCGGCTCCAGGACGTAGCCGCCGCGCTCCGGTCCGCTGCCGGCCGGCACCCGCGAGCGGTCGAGCTCCGGCAACGACTGACGGGTGAGGGCGAGCGCGGTCGGACCGTCGGTCCGGCCCATCGCCATCTGCCAGGCTGCCACCGTCTCACCGCCGTCGGCCGGACGGACGAACCACAGGTTCGGGATGGCGCGCAGCGCCGCGTAGTGCTCGATCGGCTGGTGGGTCGGACCGTCCTCGCCGAGGAAGACCGAATCGTGCGTGAAGATGTAGACCACCGGCAACCCCATCAGGGCCGCCAGTCGCACCGAGCCACGCATGTAATCGGAGAACACCAGGAAGGTGGCGCCGTAGGCGCGCAGACCGCCGTGCAGCGCGACGCCGTTGCAGATGCCGCCCATCGCGTGCTCGCGTACGCCGAAGTGGACGTTGCGACCGCCGAGGCGGCCGGGCGCGAGCGCCTCGCGTCCCTTCTGCATCGAGTTGTTGCTGGGGGCGAGGTCGGCCGATCCACCGACGAAGTTCCCGAGCACCTCGCCGACGACCTGCACGCACGCTCCCGACGCCTTGCGGGTCGCGACCCGCTCGCCGACCGGGAAGCTCGGCATCCGCTCGGCGAGCTCCGGCGGCACCTCACCGGAGTGCCAGGCCTGCCAGCGACGGGCGAGCTCGGGGTGGGCGGCGCTCCAGGCGTCGAAACGCCCGCGCCAGGCCCTGTGGGCGTCGGCACCGCGCACTCCGACCTCGGCGCGGAAGTGATCGCGGGCCGCGTCGGGCACGGTGAACGGCTCGTCGTGCTCCCAGCCGAGCGCCCGCTTGGTCGCCCGGATCTCCTCCTCGCCGAGCGGCGCACCGTGGGCGTCGGGGGTGTCCTGCTTGTTGGGCGATCCGTAGCCGATATGGGTGCGAGCGATGACCAGCGACGGCCGATCCTCGGTGGCGACCGCCTCGTCGAGCGCCTGGGCGCAGGCCTCGCGGTCGTGGCCGTCGATCGTCACGGTGTGCCATCCGGCGGCCGCGAAGCGCTGCGCGACGTCCTCCCGGAAGGCGATGTCGGTCGAGCCCTCGATGGTGATCCGGTTGTCGTCGTACAGGTAGTTGAGCCGCCCGAGACCGAGGAAGCCGGCGAAGGAGGCCGCCTCGGAGGCGATCCCCTCCATCAGGTCGCCGTCGGAGACGATGCCGAAGGTCCGGTGGTCGACCACGCTGTGACCGTCGCGGTTGAACTCCTCGGCCAGCACGCGCTCGGCGAGCGCCATGCCGACACCGTTGGCGAAGCCCTGTCCGAGCGGCCCGGTGGTGGTCTCGACGCCGGGGGTCTCACGGTACTCGGGGTGGCCGGGCGTGCGGCTGCCGAGCTGCCGGAACCGCCGCAGCTCGTCGAGCGACAGCTCGAACCCGCTCAGGTGCAGCAGCGCGTACAGCAGCATCGAGCCGTGACCGGCCGACAGCACGAAGCGGTCGCGGTCGGCCCAGTCGGGTGCGCCGGGATCGACCCGCAGGAACCGGGTCCAGAGCACGAACGCGGCGTCCGCCATTCCCATCGGCATGCCCGGGTGTCCGGAGTTGGCCGCCTGGGGACCGTCCATGCCGAGGGTACGGATCGTCTGGACGCAGAGTTGATCGATGTCGCTGGCTACCTGCATGCTCGCTCTCCCGAGGCGTGGCCGGACGGTTCAACAGGGCGATCCGTGGAGATCACGTATCGGCAGCTCGGCGTCCCGACTCGACGACGACCTGCCCGTTCTTGATCACGGTGGTGCAGTGGTTGATGCCGTGGTGATAGACGAGGTGGTGGCGGTCGGGCACGTCGTACAGCGCGACGTCGGCCCGCTTGCCCACCTCCAGGCTGCCGATCCGATCGGCCCGGCCGAGGGACCAGGCCGAGTTCAGCGTCGCGGCGATCAGGGCGGTGTCGATGTCGAGCCCCGAGCCGAAGCAGGCGAGCGACAGCACCGCGGGCATCGATTCGGTCATCGACGTACCCGGGTTGCAGTCGGTGGCGAGCGCCACCGCGACGCGGGCCTCGACCAGCTTCCGCCCCGGCGGGAACGTCGTCTGGCCGGTCAGGTAGGTCGCCGAGGGCAGCAGCACCCCGGCGGTCCCCGCACCGGACAGGGCGGCGATGCCGTCGTCGTCGACCGCGTCGAGGTGGTCGACCGAGGCGGCCCCGTAGCGGACCGCCAGCGCCACCGCGCCGAGGCTGTTGAACTGGTCGGCGTGGATCCGGCTGGTCAGCCCGAGACGACGGCCGGCGTCGAGCACCGCCTCGGTCTCGGCCAGGCTGAAGGCGACCTCCTCGCAGAACACGTCGACGTAATCCGCCAGTCCCTCCTCGACCACCCGCGGCAGCATGATCTCGATCACCTCGCGCAGATACCCGGCGCGATCGTCGCGCCGCTCGGCCGGCACCGTGTGGGCGCCGAGGAAGGTGCTGACCACGTCGACCGGATGGAGCGCGTCCAGTCTACGGGCGACCCGCAGCAGCTTGAGCTCCTCCTCGGTCGCCAGGCCGTAGCCGCTCTTGGTCTCGATGGTCGTGGTGCCGTGGCGGAGGAAGGTGTCGAGGCGGCCGAAGGCGAGGCACTCGAGCTCGCCGGGCGTGGCGCCGCGGGTGGCGGCGACGGTGCGCGCGATGCCGCCGCCGCGACGCGCGATCTCCTCGTAGCCGACGCCGCCGAGCCGCTCGGCGAACTCGTCGGCCCGGCTACCGCCGAACACGGTGTGGGTGTGGGGGTCGACCCAGCCCGGCAGGACGGTGTTGCCGGTGGCGTCGATCCGGCGGGCGTCGGGTCGGGGTCGGACCTCGCGGGCGAGCTCCGCGTCGGTGCCGACGAAGACGATCGTTCCGTCGAGAGCGGCGAGCGCCCCACCCTCGATCGGCACCAGGCGACCGGTGGCCGCGCCGCGCCAGGGCACCTCGCCCTGGTAGGAGACGAGCTCGCGCGCTCCGCTGACGATCAGATCGGCCTCGACCAACGGCGTCCTCCGGGGTGCGAGCCGCGCGGTCGGGGATCGCCCGCCGACGGCCCGAATCGGCCCTAGCCCTCGCGCTGGTCCACGCGCGGCATGAACTCGAGCGTGCCCTGCGTCTCCTCCTCCTGGGCCCGCAGGTCGAGGATCTTGAGGTGGTGATCGATGATGTTGCGAAGCTTCAACTCGAACGCTTCGCGCTCCATCTCCAGGTTGCGGATCTGGGTGGCGAGCTCCGTCACCCGGCCCTGCGCCTGCTCGATGATCTGGTCGGCCTTGATGCTGGCCTCGCGCACGATCAGGCGACCTTCCTTGCGCGCCTCCTCCTTCATGTCCTCGGTGACGCGTTGCGCAGTCACCAACGTCTCGCGGAGGATCCGCTCCCGGCCGCGGTGCTCGTCGAGGTTCTCCTTGAGGTGCGCGATCTCGTCGGCGAGGTGGTGGTTCTCGACCACCAGCTGCTCGTACTCGCGCGCCACCGACGACAGGAAGGCGTGGACCTCGTCGTGGTCGTAGCCGCGCATTCGGTTGGTGAAGCGTTGCTTCTCCACGTCCATGGGAGTCAGGCGCACGTTTTCGAACCTCCTACCGCGGCGATCCCACCGGACGCCGTGCCGTCATCCGAGCGGCGGCCGTTCACCGAACAGCCCCCGTCCGATGCGGACCATGGTCGAGCCTTCCTCGATCGCGATCTCGAAGTCGCCGCTCATCCCCATCGAGAGCTGGTCGAGCGGCACCTCCGGGACGTCGTGCGCGAGCCGGCGCAGGCGCGCGAAGTGAGCACGGCTGCGTTCCGGGTCGGTCTCGCGCGGCGGCACCGCCATCAGGCCGCGCACCCGAAGCCCCCCGATGGCGGCGCAGGCCCGGACCAACGGCGCGACTCCGTCGGGCTCGATTCCCCCCTTGCTCGCCTCGGGGCCCAGGTGGACCTGGATCAGCACGTGGACCTGGCGGGCGCTCTCCCGGGCGTGCCGTCCGACCGCCTCGGCGAGCTCGATGCGGTCGATCGAGTGTATCCAGTCGAAGCTCTCGACGACACGGCGAGCCTTGTTGCGCTGCAGCCGGCCGATGAAGTGATGGGTCAGGCCGGTCGGCAGGTCGGACCGCTTGGCGAGCGCCTCCTGCAGCCGATTCTCGCCGACGTCGGTCAGCCCGGCGGCCGCCGCCCTGGCGATCCGCTCGGCGGCCACGGTCTTGGTGGCGGCGACGATGCGGACGCCGTCCGGGTCGCGCCCGACCCGCTCGCAGGTGAGCCGGATCCGGCGTCTCAGCTCGGCCCACCGGTCGGCGATCGGGGGCGCCTCAGTCTGCAGCGGCCGGGTCTGCGACATCGGTCTCGTCCGTCGGCGCTGGCGCCTCCAGATAGATGAAGCGCCGACAGCTCCCGCAGCGGTGCAGCGCGACGCCGCGCTGCAGGTCCGTGACCACCTGCGGACGGATGCGCACCCGACAGCCGGTGCACATGAAGTCGACCACCGGCACCAGGGCGCGGCCGGCGCGCGATTCGACCAGCCCGAGGAACACCGGCAGCACGTCCGCCGCGATCCCTTCCCGGGCGGCGGCGAGCTCGGTCTCCAGCTCGGTCAGTTTGTCGTCGATGCCGCTCGCCTCCGACTCGAGCTGGTTCACCCGTCGGGTCACCTCCTCGGTGATCTCGGCGGCGCGGGCCTGGAGGGCGGCCAGGTCGCGTCCGGACGTGTCGGACGCCTCCATCGACTCGAGCAGCTCCACCTCGAGCGCGTCCTGGGCCTGCTCGGCGGTCCGGATCTCCTCCTTCAGGGCAGCGTACTCGCGGTTGGTCTTGACCGCCAGGAGCTGGCCCTTGTAGCGGGAAATCTTCTCCTCCAGCATCGACAGCTCGCCCTCCTGCCGTCGCCGCTCGCGGCCGAGCTCCTCGCCCGCCTCGCGGGCGGCGGCGAGCTGGCTCTCCTGCTCCTCCTGGGGGCGGCGGACCTCGCCGAGGCGGCGCGGGAGGTCCTCCCGGAACTGGAGCAGCTCGCGCCTCCGACTGAGGATGTCCTGGAGCTTTACCAACCTGTCGAGCTGCTCGTTCACGGGCGAACTCCAGCCCCCGCCAGGTGCGGTGCGGTCGGTCGTGAAGTGGCTCCCGGCGGGCCCGACGGCCACCGGAGGGGACCCGGCAGGCGCGTGATGGGCCCACTAGGACTTGAACCTAGGACCCGCTGATTATGAGTCAGCTGCTCTAACCAACTGAGCTATAGGCCCATCCGCCCGCATTCTAGCAGGGAGCCGGCCCGGGCCGGCCGGCGCCGCACCCGGCCCCGGCCGATGCCGGAGCGCCCCGGCGTCAGGCGAGGAACACCCGCAGCTGCCGGCTCCTCGACGGGTGTCGGAGCTTGCGCAGCGCCTTCGACTCGATCTGGCGGATGCGCTCGCGCGTGACGTCGAAGGACTGGCCCACCTCCTCCAGGGTGTGCTCGTTGTCGTCGCCGACGCCGAAGCGCAGCTTCAGCACCCGCTCCTCCTTGGGCGAGAGGGTCTTGAGCACCTTCTGGGTCTGGTCGCGCAGGTTGGTCTGGATGATCGTCTCGACGCAGGTCGTGGAGTGGCGGTCCTCGAGGAAGTCCCCCAGCCGGCTGCTCTCCTCGTTGCCGATCGGAGTCTCCAGCGAGATCGGGTCCTGGGCGACCTTGATCACGTGGCGCACCTTGCTCACCGACAGCCCGACGCGGCTCGCGATCTCGTCCGCACGCGGCTCTCGGCCGAGCTCCTGGACCAGGATCCGGGACGTCCGCAGCACCTTGTTGATGGTCTCGATCATGTGGACCGGGATCCGGATGGTGCGGCCCTGATCGGCGATGGCCCGGGTGATGCCCTGGCGGATCCACCAGGTGGCGTAGGTGGAGAACTTGTAGCCGCGGCGGTACTCGAACTTCTCGACCGCCTTCATCAGGCCGATGTTGCCCTCCTGGATCAGGTCCAGGAACTGCAGGCCCCGGTTGGTGTACTTCTTGGCGATCGAGACCACCAGCCGCAGGTTGGCCTCGGCGAGCTCGGATTTGGCCGCCTCCGCCTCCATCTCGCCGCGCAGGATCTCCGAGCACGCGTCGGCCAACTCGTCGGTCGAGGCGTTGAGCTCGGTGCGGACGGCGGACGCCCGGACCTGCAGCACCCGGATGCAGTCCTCCAGCTCCTGACGGTACGCCTGACCTCGCCGTCGGCGAAGCTCCTCCTCGCAGGTGTGCAGCTCGCCGTTGACCCGTAGCAGGTAGCCGCCGGCCTGCTTCACCACGTCGGCCAGGCGCTCGACCTGGGTCTGGCCGAGGCCGAGCTCGCGGATCGCCTTCTCCAGCAGGCCACGCACCTCGTCGAGACGCTGGCAGGCCTCGCGGTGCCGCTTGCCGCCCTCCTTGAGGCCGTCCCGACGCTCCTCGAGGCGACCGAGCTCCAGGTCGTGTCGGTAGATCCGGTCGAGAATCCGCCGGACGCGCTGGTGACCTTCCTCGGGGTCCTGGACGCCCGGGCCGATGTCGTCGCGGTCCAGGGTCTCGTCGTACAGTCCGGGACTGCGCCGTCCGAGCTCGCGCAGCTTGAGGATCTCCTGCACCACGTAGCGCATCGAAGCCAGCGCGTGGATCACTCGAAGCTCGCCGGCCTCGATCCGCTTGGCGATCTCGACCTCGCCCTCACGCGTCAGCAGCGGGACCGACCCCATCTCGCGGAGATACATGCGGACGGGATCGTTGGTGCGCTCGTTGCCCTCGCTGGCGGTCGACCCGGTGCGCGGCTCGGACGCGGCGGTGTCGCTGGCACCGTCGCTCGCCGGGGTCTCACGGCCGGAGGAATCGAGTGTGAACTCCTCGTCGAATCCGTTCGAACGCTGCGGGTCCTCCTCTGCCAGGAACCCTGCCAGACCCTCGTAAGCTTCGAAACCTTTCTGTTTGCCCTGAGTGATCAGCTGCCTGACCTGTTCGAGTTTTTCGTCGATGGCCAATGTACCCCACTCCTATGGCTTAGACGACGAGTCAGGACAGTTCATCGATGCGGCGGCTCAGTTCCATCTTCCGCTTGAGTAGCTCGTCGATCCCGGTAGCGCTATCGCTTCGCTCCATCTCCCTCTGGAGCGTCTCGAGCTCCCGACGGAGGCGTGCGACCCGCATCGCGTGAACGCATTGCGCCAGTTCGCTGGTCCGGTACCGCGGGGCCTCCACGAAGCTGACTCGCAGCAGCTCCTCGCGGGTTCGTTCGTCCTCCTCCAGTGCCGCGAACAGAGCCTCGGCGCAAAGGCTGCCGTCCGCTGCGAGCCGACGAGCGTGCTCGATCGCGCTCCTCAGAACTCGCCATCGAAGATCGTCCGGCTCGAGTGTCCCCGAGACCTCGAGCGCTCCCTTCGGCTCGTCCAGCAGCGCCCGGAGCAGCTCACGCTCCGCATCGCTCACCCGATGTTCGAGCCGCTCGGTCACGGCAGGCGCGACCGAGGTGTGACGTTTCTGTACACCGCGGCGAAGCTCGGATAGCACGACGGAGTCGTCAATACCTATACGGCTAGCTATCCGAGAGATCCAGCTCGCCCGGTCGACCGGACTGGGAATCCGTCCTACCATCGGCAGGAGGGACTCGAGCACCCGCTTCTGGGTGTCGACGGAACCCGGGTCCTCACCTTCGAGCAGCTCCTCGACCAGGAACTCGGCCGGGCCGCGACGCGCGGCGAGGAGCTCGCGGAGGGCGTCGGCGCCCTGCTCGCGCACCAGACTGTCCGGATCGTGCCCGGCGGGCAGGGGCAGCACCGACAGACCCACGCCGTGCGGCAGCAAGGTCTCGAGGCTGCGCCGGGCGGCGCGCCGCCCCGCGGCGTCCGAGTCGAAGCACAGGACCACCTCGGAGGTGTTGCGAGCCAGCAGGCCGGCCTGCACCCCGGTCAGGGCGGTGCCGAGCGGCGCGACCACGTTGACGAAGCCGGCCTCGTGCAGCACCAGGCAGTCGAAGTAGCCCTCCACCAGCAAGACGTGGCCGGAGCTGCGCATCGACTCGCGTGCGGCGTGGAAATGGTAGAGCTGCGATCCCTTCTGGAAGACCGGCGTCTCGGGCGAGTTGAGGTACTTCGGCCCGTCGCCCTCCAGCAGGCGACCGCCGAAGGCCAGCACCGAGCCGCCACGCCCCTCGATCGGGAACATCACCCGATGGCGGAACCGGTCGTAAGGCTGGCGACCGTCGCGGGAGACCACCAGCCCGCTGCGCTCGATCTGCTCGGGCGTATGGCCGGAGCGGGCGAGGCGATCGCGCAGGGTGTCGAAGCCACGCGGCGCGTACCCGAGCCCGTGGCGCTCGCAGGCGGCGGCGTCGAAGCCGCGCGAGGCGAGGTACTCGCGCGCCTCGGCACCGGCGCGCGGATGGGCGAGGGCCCGTCGGTAGACCTCCGCCACCGACCGGTTGATCTCGAGCAGGCCCGAGGCGACCTGACGCGCCACCCCGTCGCCCGGCTCGGAGATGCCCAGGCCGTCGGCGATCTGCCGGACCGCCTCACGGAACTCGACCTTGTCGTGAAGCATCACGAACTTGATCGCGTCCCCCCCGACGCCGCAGCCGAAGCAGTAGAACAGCTGCTTGTCGGCGTCGACATGGAACGAGGGGGTCTTCTCGTCGTGGAACGGGCAGAGGGCCTTGAAGCGAGGGCCGGAGCCCTTGAGAGGAACTTGGTCACCGATCAGACGTACGATATCCGTCCCGGCCTTCACTTGCTCCAAGAAGGCATCGTACGTCGGAACCGCCAAATTTCCTCCTCCGCGTCGGAGAGGGGGTCGGACGGGCGCCGGGTGCGCGGCGGCCGTGCTCGACTGTGCGCGTCGCTTCTACCGTAACCGAGCGGATCGTGTTCCGCCGGGAACGGCTCGGGGGCTAGTCGTTGTACTTGCGCTCCTGTGCGAGGCGCTTCAGCAGCTTCTTGCGCGCCGCGAGAGCCTTGCGCTTGCGCTTCACGCTGGGCTTCTCGTAGTGCTGCCTCTTCTTCAGCTCGGTGAGGACACCCGACTTCTCGCACTTCCGCTTGAAGCGCTTGAGTGCGCTCTCGAGGCTCTCGTCCTCCCGGACCTTGACGACGGGCATGCGTCTACCCACTCCTAGATGTGTCGAATCCTACGATGTTCGGGGGCCGGCCGCGCCGCCCTCTCCGGGCATGCACGGGTCGCTCTCCGCGGCTCATCGGACGAGCTGGAGGTGGATTCACTTATCCGCAATTGGAGATTAAGGCCCCTCTAGCCGGCCGATAATATAGAGACGTAGCCGGGGCCTGTCAAGCGGGGGGAGGGGGCCTCACGACCGGTGCTCGGGGGGTGGCGGCTCGCTTGACATCGGACCGGACGGTCTGTTAAAACTCGGCCACGGCGGTCCCAAGACACGGCTGACACGGCGAGCGACCTGCTCCTGGACGCATCTAGATCCTACCCGGGACCGTGGAGGAAGCATGAACAAGGGTGAGCTCATCGACGCGGTGGCCGACGACACCGGCATGCAGAAGGCGACGGTCACGGCGGCGGTGGAGAGCCTGCTCGACGTCATCTCGGCCGCCCTCAAGAAGGGCGATCGAGTCTCGATCATCGGCTTCGGGAACTTCTCGATCAGCCACCGCAAGGCGCGCACGGGCCGGAACCCGGCCACCGGAGCCGAGATCCAGATCGCGGCCCGCAACGTCCCGCGCTTCAAGGCTGGCAAGGCCCTCGAGAGCTCCGTGGCCGAGTGACCGGCCGCGGGGCCCGCCCGCGCCCTCCGGCGGACCTCACTCTCAGTCCGCCGACTCCACCAGGATCATCTCGGCGCCCGTCTCCACGGTCTCACCGGGCGCCACCGTCACCCGCTTCACGACCCCGGCGATCGGAGAGTCGATCTGATTCTCCATCTTCATCGCCTCGACCACCATCAGGCCCTGGCCCGCCTCGACCGCGTCGCCCTCGGCGACCAGGATGCGGACCACCTTGCCCGGCATCGAAGCGGTGACCTGGCCGGAGGCGTGGCCGCCCCCGCCCGCGCCGCCGGCCGCTCCCAGGCGGTCGGTGCGCAGCACGTCGACCGGACGTCCCGACAGCCAGACACGGTAGCCGTCCCCGATCTCCTCGACCACGGCCGGCACCGACCGGCCGTCGACGATCAGGCCGTAGGAGCCCTCGCCGAGCGACCGGGCGTCGATCGAGCTCTCCTCGCCGTCGAGGCGGACCGTCAGCTCGTCGCCGGTTCCCTGGATCTCGACCTCGTGATCCTCTGCTCCGATGGACAGATTGAGACGCACGTCAGAACCCCACCCGCATCGCGGCACGACGGCCGGCCATCTTCCAGGGATTGTGCTCGGACCGACCCGAGGCTCCGTCGTCGCGCTGCTGGTGCGAGCGCGCGTGGACGGCGGCCGCCAGCAGCGCGTGGCGCAGCAGGTCGGCGTCGGCCGTGGCCGGCTCGG
>JAAAKM020005182.1:0-11221 GCA_010016025.2 Alatinidae sp. Z8VKAUB7J3 | reverse complement strand
TTTCCCAGTGGTCAGATAATCAATGTAAACTACTACTACTACTACTACTACTACTACTACTACTACTACTACAACTAGTTACCACCACCACTGTTTTACACTTGGTATTTACTATTGTAATAATTTTCCTTGAATAAAAATCGAGGGGGGTCGATGGAAATCTTAAAATCTCATTAGGGGGTTGACGAGCCAAATGTTTGAGAACCCCTGATTTAGATGGTCGAAGTAGTCTTTCATAACACTTGGCTATAATTCACGTAGATTGGCTAGAGCAGTGGTCCGCAATCTGGAGTCTGGAGCCCTTAGAGGTCTACAAATGATATATTGGGGGTCCATAACCTGTTAAATATCAGAATAAATGTTAGTTTTCGGTGTTTTGGGGAATCGTTTCAAAAACAGAAGCAACAAAAGCAGTAGACGTACTTTTAGTATGGGTGAGATTTCTAATCAAACTCTTAGTAATGTAGCGGACACACACGTGCGCCAAGCGGTCGGCAAGTATCATTCCTTATACCGAAGGGAATCCACAGGAAGAGAAAATTACGGACCGCGCAGTTAGAGGACTTAGAGGTGGTGCTTTGCCCATGTAAAATGTGACTACAAATTTGCCCATCTCAGCTACAAAAGCAAACCATAACTTGATAGCGTTCGTCAGGATATTTCTTCCTCCTACCCAGCCGTGGATAATTTTAAAATTATTATTCTCCATTCGATCTTAAGGCATAGAGCCCCTTGCGCGTTAGTCATGTTGTCGGTCTTCATCCTCGTTGGATTTCTTGACCTGCTGTAGAGCCATGATAACCCTAAAATTGTTTTCACAGAGGCCGTAGCAATAAGAGAAATTTTCCGTCTTCGTATATCAGAATCGCATATCAGAAAGGCCCCTAAAGCATTTTTATATTTTACAAACGTACTTAATGTTTTCTAGGGTGAATAAGCTGTGAAGGATATCTTGCTATAGTCCTAGTTTTCAAAGAAACGTAGCTCAGATTCGACCCCAGGTTTTCATGTGTACAACCTTATACACTTTCAAACACACAGACTGCATCAAATTCTGTAGCAACAACATAAGATCCTTATAAATCAACATTTCTTCATTAAAATCTGTAAATTTTATCAAATTGTTAGATATTTCCCATTCGCAGCTCCGACCACAGTCTGGGAAGGGGATGATTGCCTCAAATATTGTTCGAAAACTTGAATGTGTTCCTTTAATATTTGAACTGGCGTTTCTTAAAGACAGAAAGGGACTTACAATAGGCATCCCTTCGTATAGCGTCATCACTTCTCATCGAGTTGTTTTAGAATCAGAGACTGCTACTCATACATAAAGCAAAACATTTCCCTCTTTCGTGTTCAGAAATCTACCATCACGGCACAAACGTCAACATATTTAAGCATCGGACTCTATTCAACAGATGTTATTGACTAGCTGAATTTAATGTGTTTGCCGATCCCTTTGCAAGCCCTCGAGACATTTATATATTTGGTACAATTTCATGCCTTACTTAACATCTCTTTCCTTGCATCCTCCAGATAATTTAGAGATTCTTCAAGAGTCAATAATGCCTCTACTAAAGATACACACCGTAATCTTAAAGCTAGCGCTAAGAAGCCAGTCTTACCCCTTTGCAAACTGCTATAATAGCGTCAGTGTTAACGAGATCGAGGATCAGACTACTTGAGGAGGAATGCTTGACCGATTTACCATCCTTTGCACATGTAGCGGCAGGAACTTTTACGAGCAAATGTAAATCTAGAAAGAAAAAAGCGCTTCACCAACAGCTAGGTAACGTCAATAGTACCTACGGATTAGAGGGATTGATTTCGAATGCGGACTGATAGCAAAGGATAGAAGATCTTGAAACGTTGGATTGGAGTAGAAATGTTTGAAACCTCCCTGATAGTCATTATTTGGAATGTGAGGGTACTTAAAAGGGTAAAGGTGGAGAGGAATCTATTCAGAAAGATCACTCAAAGAAAAGCAGCATTGAAAGTTCTCAACTAAGCAAATAGATTTAAAAGAGCCATGGATAGAGAGAGAAAGATGTCTTTGGGTGTTTTGAGATATTGAATGTGTTGATAACTCATTTTCGAGTCGAAGAAGACACATAGAAAACTTAATGCATTCTTAGAGACCCTACTTCATTACAGACCAATAAGACTCATATTCTATGTTCAAATCCCTACTTTGAGTTACCCTGCAAGCCCGAAAGTTGCCATGAATTGTTGTAGGAGGGAGAGGGGCACAGCGCTGAAGAATGGGCAGCAGCCTTGCATTTATAGGAATCAGTCAGTGTCTTGAGGCACTGAAAGTGGGAAACGTTGAAAAAAGTACTTCAGTAGGTTAAAAACGTCTAGTTTTGAAACACGAAAATGATGAAAGGCATCTTTTAGACCGGTATATTTTATGTCAGGATGGTCCTGGCCCGTCCAGACCACATTTATTTTTGGGTCTCTTAATTACCTTGTACATTATCTCGTCCCAGACTTCTCCCGTAATGTATTGCTCTGACAATTTGAGCCAATCCAAAATGTCTAAGACGCTTATCAATTTACGAAGGCCTACATAGCTTCAGACAAGTTAATTGGATCAGAAAATGTTAAAATAGGTGTACGTCGTAATATTTAACCAGAGTAGAACATTCCTTCTTTACGCCAAAAACAGATATTTGCCCAAAAGAACTTAATTGGAACGCTAGACACTGTGATGCAGCGGATAGTTTATTCGCCTTAACACGCTGAAGATACTTGGTTAAGCAGCCTTGTTCACCAAAAGTCAAAAATTAATTTGTAATTGTGCAAAAAGGTATTTGAATAAATGAAGTTTTTTATGTGTCTCCTTAGTCACGCCATGATAATTTATGAGGATAAAAATGTTTCTTCGCATTTTCTTACACCTGGCCAAAAAGTAGTTCATCAGTTACCCTTCCCTATGGAACGAATTGAAACATTTATACTAGAGGATATTAGGTGACATTCCTCTTTACTTAAAAATTGGGAAGCTTCAAAATAAGAAACAAGCACAAGGATCGTCAGCTTCCCGAAAAAGTCAATACCATTTTCGAAGTCGTTGATTCACGTACACGGAGCAAACCGGGAAATCTTTTTGGGTTCGAAAGGCTTTGGTTACGTGGTGGCAACGACATCCTCAAAACATTAATAACTAAAAGTTGCTACGTATATTTTACACTGTTTGATTTATCACACAAGATTTAGTGAAGATTTTTTTTTGATCCATGGAGTTAATTCACCAGTTATTAAACCGAGGGAATAATTAAATTGGTGATAACTCCAACTGTGTAGAAATATTCCAAGCGGCTGGTAGAAAATACTGTGCTGAGCATATCGTTGCCACCATGTAACCAAGACCATTCTTCCTTCGGGTTTAGGCACGAATAGACACTATAGATTTTACTCAATTTTACAAAACATTCGAATTTCAAAACTGTGAACAAATGAGCATTGTAATGGTTTCCTGTTTCAAAAGTAAAATTGTCAGGGCATATTGATCATAACTCACTCCTGTGCAATACGTTAAAAATATCTGTAGACAATATCTATAGGCCCGATTAGACAAAGTACTAAGAGAAGACTGGGGCTGAAAAAGTTTTGCTGATGTACAACGAAGAGCTTGTCTGTACATTTTCATCCTGCCGGTTGCAACTACTGTACATAAGCAGGTTTGCGGTTACTAGTCGAGAGCCCCTTCTGTTCTTAGCTTCTAGAGCGCAGATTGAATACTTAGTACTGGTCCAGTTCTCAACATCACTCGTTCATTTCCTTATGGATCTTCCCTTCCTCTCCGGTATTTTGTCCTTCCTTCTATCAGTGCTTTCTCCAATCTGTTCTTTCTCACCATGTGTCCATAATATTCCACTTTCCCTTTCTTGATGTTTTCTTTCAAACATCCTCCCTCCTCTTTCTAACAACTCTCTTTTGGTAACCTGTGATTTGTAGGATATCTTGAACGATCTTTCTGTATACCCACATTTCAAAAGTACATAGTTAACGGGAAAAATCCTGTATTTCCTCTTGTCTGTGTGAATAAGAAAGAGAGCAAAGAACACTTTGTTAGGTTAGTCTACATTGGTTTGAATTATGATTTACGCCGAAGGTATAAACTATTGTTCTCAAATTGTGGTTTTCACTTTCTAGGCTATTTAGCTCATCATGACTTTGTCCATCAATTCGCATACATAATGTTTGCGTTCAATGATAGCTACAGGCAAAGTGCCAACAGTAGAACCCAAAATTCTTGTATCCTCGACAGCGTTCAGCAAAGTAAACGACACCTTGCTTGGCAATAGTGTTCTTCATTTTCCTCACAATATAAACAAAATAGGAAGGATTAAAAAATTTGCCGAAGATACGTGATAAATATAACAGCTTTGCTTTATTTGAATTTAAGGCATTCATGGTAAACTTGTTGAGAGTCACATATATACTTCATGATTCATTTTGTATTTAGGATGGTGTTAAGGATATACTCTTATGAATAAATAGTTAGTGGGCAAGAATTAGCGCGCCGTTTGATCCATGGAATACTGTAAACATATCTCCCGTTAGCGAGAGCTCGTCTTCTAGTTAGAATTGGGATGTTAAATGTCTATACAGGGATCTGACAAGAATTTCGTAAATATTTAACCTTAATAGAGATGTTTGCGCTCTGGTTTTCCAGAAATAGAGCAGCTGATTTTCCGATGCTTCACAAGGACAGGTCATGGGAACAATGGCAAAGACAGCTCAGCAGAGTCTCTAAAGCAGACTTAAGGCTACTCAAGGGGTGCTGTGGGCCATCATGCTTCAAGATTTTAAGCAAAACAATATCTTTCAATAGCATTTAGAAATTTTTGAGAATTTCCAGACTCTCAGCAATGTTTCAAGCATCCCTTGATACTACAATCTTCATAAAAAGTATTTATTTGCTTCCATTGGTTCCTTTTGACCTTGATACAACTTCCTAAGATGCTTTTTATTTGTTTGCCCCTACCTCCCCCCTTAAAAAAATTTCTTCGCTAATGTGTCGAGTTTCAATATCTTTATTCTTCTGCAAGAGACTCTGATTTTATAAGAGCCCACCAGTCTAAGAATCACTTCCTTTCCTAAGGTAGTCCTTTAATTTTGAAGACTTAGCGACAAATTCATTTAGGATATGGGGTCTGAGGCCTTTAATTCAACAAGGATATTGATTTGAGTGTCCTTTGAGTGTCCTTTGAGTGTCCTGCAATTGATATTTCTTATTCTTGCGTTAAGATGGCAACCTTTCCTACCAAATTTGCGCCCAAATTATATTTCTCATAGTAAGTTCAGCTGAAAATTGAACTAATATGACAAGAATGTATGGCACGCAAGTTTCAAAAGGACATTACCACAAATGGTTTCAGCACCTAAAGTATTGGATAATTGTTTTCCATCGCACGGGAAATAAAGACTGATTTATGAATGGAATGGTATAGTAGTGACCTCAAGAGATTGTATAAATTTCTTGTTAGCAAACAATTGTGTCCCAAAACCCTTATAACCATTCACAAAGGACATGATCATTAGCGACTTAGGTTTTGGGTGAGATCCCTTATTCAACTTTCATGCTGGAAACAGTATTAAAGTTGCTGTACTGATCATTTATTGTTTGCACGCGCGTGTTGATTTTAATATAAAATAAGAAGTGTTTGTTGCATAAGGGATCGTGGAATATTCATTTTGCAGGTTGCGAGGTTACCTAAATTCAGAATAGGCTACCTTTTGGGGGCGTATCCATTTTACTTACGAAAACATACCATTAAGACCATAAATTGCAAAATTAAAATGTTCAAGTTACTTACTTGCCTAAAACCTCTAGAGTTGCTAGATAGTTCTCAAGCTTTGAGTTTCGTTCCTCCAAGAGAACTTACGTTGTTAAAAAATCAGTATAGACTTTCTCGAAGGGAGATTTTAAAAGAGTGAATTGGGCACACTGATCTTTATCGGCAACATTTACTTCTATCACAAAGAATGAAGTTTATTCTTGCAGATCGAAATCTTGATATAAAGATATGCTATACTTAAAATAAGATCCAATATAATGTTAAAGTTTTTCCTTGATCCGTTCTTTGTTTTAAGTTAAAACTTCACTGATAAGCAAGATGGCTACGATTACAGGTGCCCACTTAATCCCAAATTGAAATTAACTACATATTGTTACAGCCTATGACCTGCTAGTCTCTGATATGTTGACCTCCATTTTAACAAGGTTACCAATTTACCATGCAATTAAGGTCTTAGATAATGGGATATGATATCAGTTAAGGGAAAGCAAAAAAAGATACCGATGCTCTTCATAAGTGTTATGTGATTGAAAAAAGGCCATTACTACACCTCGACGGATAGCTATAACTATTACGTGTCAAACTGCTTGATGGTGTTTGTCATAGCAGTAGGAAAGGAGATAGAGTAAGCAATTAAAGAGGATGACCGGGGAGAGAGCAGTGGTCGAAGTTGAGATTTTCTTGCAACGTGTAGAGAAGGCGGTCAAAATAGTAAAGAATGTTGTGTTTTCATTGTACCATCGCTCAGCATCCTTTGGTATTTATCAAATAAATTTCTAATTGCTAATTATTATTTGGGCATATTTTATGCGTCAATTACAATCATGAAACTGAATAATGTTGATATTATAATCGATTCGACACTTGCAACCTTTCCTCGAGATGGATGTCTCTGGCAAAAGAAGGTAATAGAAAAAAGAAAAGCCAGAGCCAAGGGCGTAGAAAGCTCTTTTAATCTGGGGGTCAAATAATGGAGTTGTCTAGGAATCAGAACCTTCTTCGAAATTTTTCCATTTTCAAAAATTCCATCATTAATACCATAGCTCTATCTCCTACAAAGAATTTCTATAAAACGTCATTTTATTGGTTTGAATATTTTCACGAGCTCTCCTAGATAGCTGTTTTTCTTATCTCTCGTTCACTGACGATGTTGACTAGAGATTGGCTATCAAAATTATTAATTTATATGTATCCCTCCGTCCTCTCGCGCCATGAGCTAGAACGTTTGACATTGAAAATGGAGTCTCTGATAGAAATGTACCAAGCGGTGGTACCGGGAACCCAATCACTCCTACACAAAGTATATTCAGCCTTAATAAAATCATGCACTTAAAAACTAGTATCAAATTTGGACTGCAATCTTGCATTTATCATCGTTTATAAGACTGTCGCTCTACTCAGCTGTACAGTTGCACTGCCACTGAAATAACTTTTTGGCACCTTTATCCATAGGCGCAACGGACGAAAAATATTTGGGGGGCTGAGGATTATTTTCCCCCAAAATACTCCTTTGCCCCAAAATTATTAGGACATGAATTGGCGGTTCTGTAGACGGTTGAATCAAAGAGGGATAGGCTAAACTACCGCCACTTTCAATTGGAAAAATTTCCCTTAATGCTACGGCAATGAAAATTTTTTAGCCTTTTGCCCGCAAAAATACAACACTTTAACAACCTGGGGGCTGCAGACCCCAGCCCCTTTAGCCGTGCGCCCATGCCTTTATCATACTTTTGTCATTGGTACGCGGCAGCTACAGAAAAAATAAGGCAGCCAAAGAGCTTTTGACAAAGTCGCATAGCTAATGTAATCGTGCAAAAATAGGCCGACTGCCAGTAACCAGAAGCGGGAAAATGAGGTATCAAGTAAATTGAACACTAGGCCTGCTGCTTTAAAGGCTTAAGAGTTTCAACTTCTTTTAAATTTATCAAACCTTGGAAAAACAAAAGGAAGAAGCGAAGAATTGGCCGTGATATCACTTCACTTGGTTGATTTCTCTTTTGGTAATTTGATTTTTATGTTGGGTTGCATTATGTGTACGTATTTACGCAATAAGTGGTATCGAAATTGATGATATCATTTCCACGTTCTGCAACGCAAATTGTTGATACAAAAGATGGTTACTTCCCTAATTGCCTTCTGATCCAATCACACCTAAGGAACTGTTGGGAAATCTAAACTTTTAGCATATCTGCACTCTGCACCACAGACATCCTGCTCTGCACAAAGCCCACCCCACCCGATGACTAAGTTGCCCGCCAACGATGTGAATAAAACCGACTGTGAAACAACCCAACCACACAAAAATTCATCCACAGCTGAAGTTTATCAATTGGAACAGCCCCGTTATTGACAAAGGCAAGTAACGTGCAGGTCTTAAGGAAGTATGAAGAAGGAGGTACCAGCGTAAGTTGAGGCAGCGGGGGTTAAGATTAGTAGTATGTGGTGTGGGAAATTTAGGGTTGGTGGCGCCTCAAGCTTGTTTTCAGCCAAAGCCGTTAAAATGTCCACAGAAAGCCTTCGCATACACATAGCAGAGGACTATACTAAGTAGCCTGGATTAAGAGATAGCTGTTTTGGTAATACTGGAATCTGAAGCACAGAATAGGAAATATGAACTATCTCACCTACCTATGAGAAAGAAGGTGAAGGTGTTATCCATTCCGCCTGTTAGTGGCCTGTCCACTATATAAAACCATTTATTTTGGTCATTAGAAAGCAAGACAGCTGTTCCATGGATACCCACCTGCCAAAGTAAACAGATCGTCCTAGATACTTGCTGCATTTGAACACATGATTTCTTATTATCATACTTCAATGGTCGAACGGAAATCATGTTCAATTATACTTCCTGTGGGGTGACCAGCCGGATATGTACCGTGGCATTGTCGAACGAGGAATTCCATTTTTGCACAAAGCAAAGTGTAGAACTTCGTTTCATTCTCATTCGGAGTCGTTTGTTGACGTGCATTCTTTACCAGAGGAGAAATTGAATTTGGTTTGAAGTTTCCATGTGTTTGTGTGCGTGTACAGCAATAGTCACAGTGTCTAGAACATGGCGAAGTTCTTTGGTATATCATTTTGCCCTTTGAACATACCGTTTGAAAGGAGATTACAAACAGCAGCGGTACTAGTAGGTAGTATTTTGGCATTTCTTGGACATACCATATGCCTTATCTTTATGCTAGTGTTGTTTCTTTCGCGATTCTGGCCATTTGCAATAGCCTACTTGGCTTGGATGTTGATTGACCGTGATGCTTCTTCGAACGGTGGGAGACGATGGTCATTTGTCCGAAATCTTAAACTATGGAAATACTTTTGTGATTATTTTCCAGTTCGATTAATTTCAACCTGCATCTTACCTCCCGAGGAGAATTATATACTTGGATATCACCCGCATGGAGTTATAAGTGTAGGTGGCTTTGGATCTTTTGGAACAAATGGAAATGGATTTTCCAAGCTTTATCCTGGTCTGAAACCACACTTACTGATTTTGAAGTGTAAGTAAATGCAGTTGTTATTTATTCCCCACGAAATATATAACGTGATTTTGCAATTGATGTGTTTTCTCGACAGTCAAACCCCACAGACAACACCGCTATTTTAGAAGAAAAATTCTTTATGTTTTAAAACGGGGAACTATGGTTCGGAGCCCCTGACTCCTTACTTTTGTAGGGACTCATTGTAAAATAAAGCTATTTGACAGGGAAGGGGATAGTAAGCGATAAGTAACGTACCTACAAGCAGCTTAGGGCTTCAGCAGGCTTCAGGGACAACCTGAAAGTCTCGATAAGATTCATATCATATCAGTATCTGACAGTCAAGGGATGACTTTTTATAGCAGATTATACGTGATGACCAAATAATACATAACATAATTGCTTAGGCCTATCTTGAACTTTTATAGTTACTTGTAATGCTCACATTGCTGGAAGGAATAGAAATAATACTCCGATGCGACTCAACAAAACGTGATTTAGTAGGTTAGAATCCAAGCCAGCGTAACGTAAAACAATGGGTGTGTTTTGTGAATGCTAATAAGTTGTTAATGTGACTTCAGACGCGTGAAACGCGCCGGTCTTTCTACAAAATCACAAAGAAGACAGAGGATCTCCATACCTGTTGCGTTGGGAAAAGATCCTTGTTGGCTTCGCTGGATATCACCCGTGATATGACCAGGAAGACCACAGACATGGTAGGCTATACCAGTAGTATGATAACAGAAGGGTGAACACTTCTGTGTTTAATTTACCCTTATACATAGGTTTACCCTCCTCTTCCATTCATACAATTTAGTTAACTATTTTAACTGCATTAGCCGCTTTGCAGCACGTATGGGTGGATTGTAACTAGTAACATATGTAGAAACTGATTATTAGGGGTGTTGGAGGACTTTAAATGGGGACTGATTTGAGTATTTTGGAAGTGCATATTCTCTTAGTAGCCCACACTCACAATGTAGGCCCAAATCGTCGTTACTGAACATTCTGAAAACAACCAAACTACCCAACTAGTCTAGTCAGAACGACAAAAGCAAAATTTCATGGAGGGTCTTTTGCAGGGGGCCATGGCCTGGGTAGCCACCCATGGATCCACCACTAGTTGTGAGGTATACATCATTCTACCAGCTAGAACATTTCTATCGGGAACCCTGATCATATTAAGATTGTGCGCTCTGGCACTTCAACGTGATTTACGTGAAGACACATGATGCTCAATTATAAATATATTTACTTGTAGGCCTATATGCTCACTTCAAAAATGAATATCCGATTCCTAATAGTATTAAGACCATTATTGTTTCCACCATCGCAAATCACTATCATTACCACCATCACTGTCATCTAGTTGAAAATTTACATATTTTGTACTCATATTATTTCAAGTTGGCTATTGACAATCTGTGTATTGTAGGGGTGAAGCTGTTGTGATATATGTTGCACTTGTAAAAACATTCTTATTGTATCTAGCCAAAAGATAATGTAAAAATCAAGTTAATCCTTGAAGTTTTTATAGTATAGGGCCTATATTTAAGTTATATGATTATGTTATGTTATGTTATATTATGTTATGCTATGTTATGTGATGTTATGTTATGTTATTTTATGTTATGTTATGTTATGTTATGTTATGTTATGTTATATTATGTCATGTTATGTCATGTCATGTCATGTCATGTTATGTTATGTTATGTTTAACAGTTGCAAAATCATGACAGTGTTGCAGGGTTTTAGGCACAGCAAGTCTTTCTGAGGCAGAATCCGCACCATCTCTTTCCAAAATTAGCACATATACATTAGGAGGAGCCTCTACAACATTTCCTTCTAGCAACCACAGCTATGCACCATATCCAGGTGTTTAGTTTACTTTTTAGATGTCTTTAAACTTTTTCTCAGTTATGGTCATTTTCAAAACTA
>JAAAKM020005180.1:0-11224 GCA_010016025.2 Alatinidae sp. Z8VKAUB7J3 | reverse complement strand
GTATGGAGAGGAACTAGCTGGTTTGTACGCCACTTTTACAATTTTCCAGTCTTTTGTGTTATGTTTGGATCAAATGATGTTTATTTGTAAGGTGCCAAGTTGGCTAAAAATCTTTGGCTCCTAAAATTTCATCTTTCCTTTTTATTTTTAATATGCTTCTCTAATCGATCTTAGTAATCTTTGGTAGGAAGTTAATCACTTCGCACCTCATAATAACCTTTTAACTGTTAAAGTTGTCCACATATATAATCTCATTTCATGCAAGTGTAGTGAGGCGTAAAATGTATGCAGCCACAGAGCACCATATGACAGTTCCAAATCCAAATAATATATTTGACTTTCAAATTGTCCAAACTACGTATTTTATCCAAAGTTTAGATGCAATTGTAATCTTTCATATAATTGTTACTACATCCCATCCACTTTTAGAAGAGAGCTTTGATACTGGAGTTACAGTATTTTACTTTATTTCTTAGTTTTGTATACATGAGCCTCCATTTACCCAGTGACGTTTGCACTGGATATTGCTTACATTTCTTTATATTTTCATTGTTTACGTCCCATTTGAAAACAGCCCTTTTCATGCTATGGGTGTTTGCGTTTTCATTTTGGTAAAAAATAATTGTGTATTGTTCGTCAGCTTGAAAAGTACAAGGCAATGCTCAGTACCAGTCTCCGCAAGATAGCATTTGTTCCGGTTATGCATTTGTTTCTCATGATGTACAACTTACACTTCTATATCCTTTATTATGCCACAATTATGGTATCAAAACTTACCACCCGTTACCTACCCTTTAGATAGAAAGCCTCTATGGTCCAAGGTATTCTAACCCTAACTTACAAAGCCATCCAGGTCGTCTGAAGCTTATTGACATTTCCCTGTCCGACGCGATAAATTTCTTTTATTTTTCAAGTAAATCTTCGATTGCGACACAGTCTGATAGGAGTGTCTCTCCCTCTCTATCTTCCACGATGGAAAACCTCAACTGCTCCACCATTTTTGTCTCTCTTGCATGTACTCAGTACCCAATAATTCAAGCTATAAAGTAACCTGTCAAATGAATTTCGGGTTTACTTAATTTACTACTTGATGACAGCTGAATAGTAAGGACACGTTATTATAAAGATTATCATAAAATGAAAGGTACTTGATGAAACCTTATAGGTTCATTAATTATTACTTTTTACCTCCTTGATTATGCATGTATGAGTGTGTTATGAGGTCGTTAAACAAGCTAGGGAAAGAGTGAGTAATGAGTCCGTGGGCGAGTAAGTGAGCGAGAGAATGAGTAAGTAATTTAGCAGATACTGATAGAAATTACTGATAGAGCTTTCAAACAACCAAAGGATTTGCAGGGTGACAGTTTTGAGAACTAAGAAGTGGTTGCTTATCAAGCTAGCAAACCCTAAAGCTGTCGCAATATGATCGTAAAGACTTTAAGAACTTAAGAGGTGTTTTATGTCGGAGTTGGATTCTTCCTACTTCGCATAAAATGGAAATCTCTTTTGTAAAGGCACTGGCGAACTTTAATTGCGATATTAAATAATTCCCTCCCAACCCATCAAAATTCTGTTTAACAAATTTTATATGCTGTAGATCAAGATAGATGTAAAGGTCTTGAAATCTGTTCTTATGGAAATTGTATTTCTTACACTCCGTAAAGTAAGACCCCAAAGCAGCTTTACTATTTTGATATGAAAGGTGTTTGCAAAACAAGTGTAGATGGAAAAGACTGTCTTTATATAATTGAATAATTCATATGTTATTTGGGAATAAGGCAGAGGTGGCAGAAAGTCAGCTATGTGTAGTCATTTGTTTAGAAGACATCAATTCATGTCACCCACGTTCTATGTGATACTTGGTATTTAGGAGTTTTGCTGTAGGCCCTAAAATTTATCAATCTTGCACCTCTTGGAAAAAATCTGTACAAACAGGTGGTGAGTATACAAGGTCAAAATTAGAGTATAAAGTTAAATCAATGAGAACATTTTTTAACTTCGAATGATGGAAAGCACATTTATTAGTAAATGTAACGAGCATCGAAGACAATTAGAACCCAACTATAGGGCGAGAGGTGATTGGTTCTTATATGACCTATTTTCACTTATTCGCAATAACCAAGATGTAAAATCCAAGTTGATGTACTATTAAAGGAATATGATAGAAATTAGTACGATTTCTATAACTTCATAAGAATGAAAACTGAATTGAAGTCAAAGCATTTCGAAAGTCCGACCCTGTAATCGTTTTAATGAAAACGGAGACCCACTGAGTGTCACTCCCTTCAAATCGTCTGGTTATTGTAAAGTCTAGACAGGAGTTTATCATGTTCCTCTAAGCTGAATTATGGAGCTACGGCTTTGCGTTGACGTTTGGAAACATCAAGGTTATGCTTTCAATTTGAGTATAGATTGCAGTAAAATGTATTTTCAATGAATGGAGAACCAGTTGCTTTTATTTAAAATTCATTTTAAGAAAGTATGTGGTTACTTTAAACTTTTTAGTTCTTTTTCTACTTATTTGAATAAAGGGAATATTTTTTATTACGTATGTAAAACTACTACTGGTCTTATGAATTATGATGTGGGTGGATGATGACATTCCAAGATAGGAGAACAACGTACTTTAATTTAACAAGGTGGTGACTAGTTTCAACTTATTTAAGATCCAAATTCACGTCTTTAAATCTTTTGCCAAATATCTATCTCTAAGGTATACTGTCTTTAGGCCGACATTTGTTCATTGAAATATCCTCTTGATAGTGTCCACTCAATTCCCGTTTAAACGTATAACGATTGCTATAAGCGTCAACTCTAATACCTAAATCATTGCCAGCTCAACAAGTTCCTGCGTTATATGACGGTTATGGAAAATTGATTTATAATTTCGAGAAGAGAAATACTTTGATAGGTACAACTCTGGTTGTTTCGAGAAACAGCATACACACTTAAGGCTTACCTTTTACTTTAATAGGATAGAATATCCCAGTTCGACAAGGTCGTCCATTACCAACGTATTCCATCTTATTGATTAACTCCTAACTCAGATCTGTTCTGACAGAAAATTCTTTTAACAACTTTATTGTCGATTCCATTAATCAATCAAGTGCATCAGTGACAGATGACCTATAACCTTTCCTGTCATATGACCTACAGCTCGATGTATCTCTTTACTAGAAACCTATTGAAACCTGCTTTCACGATCTGAAAGCGAAAGGCGGATGGCTGTTCTCAATCTGGCCTTCACGCTTCAGTTAAATCGGGGCTAAAGGTCATTTTATGTGGGATAATAGTGAATGGTTCAACCATTATCTTGCTCTCTGGGATATCATTTTCCAGCACATAAACAAATCAATGCGCATTCAACAGCCTCCAATCGAAAGTTCAAACTCAATAGCTAATTTTGCCATTAAAGAGGATTGGGTGATATTGTCAACAATTAGAAAGTTAGGAGCAGTGATTTTTGCAAGATTTCATCCCCCTTCCCATTACATTTGAGAGAATTGATGTGTTCTGTTATAACCCCAGTATCATGTAGATAACATGCACCTAAACATTGTTCACGTTTCTTTAGCTATCAGTTTCTGACAGCTACTTAGCTTCTCTGGACAATAAAGCTGCAAGCAATTACGTTTCGTTTCTCTCTTACTTCTTTGACTTATAGAAAGTAACCCTCCCTGTTTCTTGCTATCTAGAGACTGTTCTTGAGATCAAATCAACGGACACCAAAAGAATAAGGTTTCCCTTCTTATCTGTATTCTGTAATTGGTTCTTCGATGCTTTTTACAACATTCTAAAAATCTAAAATCGACCACAACATTTGTCGAGCGCTGCTTTACTTTCGTTGCTTTCTTGCCTCCAGAAATAAACAATGAGGGAACTCAAGTGGAAAGACAACATGGTGATTTTGCGGCAAGGATGGCATTATGCGTCGTAGACTTAGCAACTATTGAAATAGAGTAAGATCCAAAGAACAAAATAGTCAGGACTTAGGCATCGACCAAAGCAACTAACGCGATGTCAGAACTGACTGGTGTATATTTCGTTTGAAGTAGAGTAAACCTACATTTCTTATGCTTACTCAAATAGTATTCTACTAGAATTCGTCATTTTTAGGTGGATGTTACGACAAACTAAAAGGCTATTAAAGTGACAATAGCAATCATTCCAAGTAGTGAATGCTTTAACGATCTTCACACACCTTTATAGTATTTTCAAAACTGACACCTTTAACTAATTGTAACTAACTAATTTATTCTCTTTTTCGATGAAAGCGTATGAACGTGACGGAGGGTTTTAGAGACTGATATAGGCAAGAGTGCGAGGTTTCGACAGCGTGCTAAATGCTTTTCCGTACTGTGGTATAGGCTTTCCACAAAATAGACAATCAAATTGCTCCTGCTGGATCTATTGTAATTTCCGAGGTCAAACGCAGAACTGGACAAACATGTTTGAAGGCACAGTTCATTGCCTTTCAACTAAAAGACCACACAAAAAGTATTAAATGCGCAAAAAGTGGATACAACAAAAGACGTTGCGCTCCTATGATGTACCAGAATCAATCTCAATCTTCACAAGATAACCAGGTCAAAACTAATCCGCGTGTTACACGTCTGCTAATTAGAGAGAAATCTTATTAAGCTACCTGCACGGCCATAGGTTACGGGTAACAAATCACAGGTGACTCGATCAGAGGGCAAAGATGGTCGGTTTTTCTATTTTACATACTAATAAACTTGTCGATGTTGTCTTTGCTTATTGCAGGAAACCTGCACCTCGGCTCGGACAGAAAGTTAGCTTTGTCACGTTTGATGTAAATGGTTTCAACAAGGGTATTTATTTTATGCGCTAAGTGAAGTCATAACTTCTCGGCCTTTTGGCAAGGAAAGGATGTAGTATCTGTTCTCATTGATGACAGATGCTTTCCATAATCCGCGAGTGACGGTCCTACTGGGCGGTTGAGCCTGTTTCATAGCTTGCTTCTCTGCCCGGTAGCACAAATTGAGGGGCGTTACCCTTGGACGCTCCAGCTGCCCTTCATTTATTAGTTAGACTTTTTGGTGGTTTTTCGGTTTATTTAGGGTAGTTTCAATGTCGGGCCCACTGCTCATCAGGGGTCTTTGATTGAGAGATTGCCATAGCTTTGTATTGGCTAGACATTTGTTAGGTTTTTAAGCTGGATCCCGCACTAAACTGTAGAAGTGTATTAATTGATCTGTGTGGACAATGAAACTCCGCCAACAAGCATCGTAATGCTACAATCTTGAACAAAACTTGTTAAGAATTTTGAGTCTGTCCAGCAGTACCCCTCTGACCATTTTCAAAACAGTCGTTTTGGAGAGCTATGTTCCAGAGCCCCCATGATACCCCAACGAAAGGGCAGGTGCAACGAGATTACAGCAGTGAAAGCTTCCGTTCCGTGGCAACCATTGTGATGTATTTTCACTCTTCGACTCTAGGTGTAGCTCTGACTTCTATGATATCATTTGCTTCACCAGCCTAAATGCGGTAAAGTTCGTCTTGAAAAATGGCAAACATCTTCGTAGCGTCCGTCATTTTGTTTTTTGTTGTTTAAATCAATCAACAGTCTGATTTGATTATGTATCAGCGTTTTGAATGTGAAGGGGTTGTAATTTTCAATATTATCGTAAAACGTACCTTTCGTGGAAATATTTGAATCAAACAGTGGATCACTCATAAAGACCAGAACTTGGCAAAATTCTGCAAAGTAGGGTAAACGCGTCTTTCTTTGCAAGGGTATGCAAGATGGAAGATTTTTGCAAGGCTGAACACGTCCATCTTAATCATGTGATGTAAGTTAGAGTGCGCTGTCCATGAAATTACTCTGGCAGATTTACAGAGCTCGCATGAAAAGTTACTGAGTGGACTATGCTTTGGATAACAAAATTGAACTTATATCAAACAATTCCCGTTTTAGAATAAGTGAAATGCTATTGTACAACATTGCCTTGACCTGTCTTATTCAAGCTGAAAGACTACATAGTAGATTTACTTCCACTGAGCAAGTGCGTCGCAGTTTTTAATAGCCAATGTGTTACAACATCAATTCGTTAACATTTAAATAATCTTCGATGAGAATGACACAAAGCAGCAGATGAAGCAGTTCAAGCTATTAGTTATTCTAACCAAAAGGTAGGGAAAGTATCTCAAAGCAAAATAATTATATGGTGGTTTAACTCCAAACTCCAAAAAATGCTCTTGGGGTAACTGTGATGGCTCACTAGCTAAAATCCTTGTATTTAATAGTTAAATTTGTATTAGAATCCAATAGTTGCCAAAAGTATTACATGTAAAGGAATTTGGGATATACAGAGCTCAGACGTTTGTACAGATTGAAAAAGCAAAACTACTGCAACAAATTTTCATTCCCAGGAGTTATGTCTCGTTAACAAAGCTTTCTCACCAATAAGCATTTAGAATAAGTGATGCCAACAGTGGCATCTTTTCAATTTACAGGATGATACTTATTGCATCATCGAGAAGGGAGGATTTGAAATTTTGGTTTTGAAAAGAACATAAGAGAAATAGAAAATATGTCACCACCGGTAATGCAGCTTGCAATACGTGAATAGGTAGCACACTTGTCTGTGTATTTTTGGTTTAGGGATAAGAAAAGCAAAATTTCACCCTACGCAATCTGTGAATTAATCCCTCCTTTCTGCTGAATCGATCGGGATCTTTTAACGACAGTGATCTTTTAATTTTTCATGGTGAAACCACCCAACTCTAGAAATGATATATGGAGACCTACCAAGAGTATCAAACGTAGTCTAGAAGAGACGTATCCAGTTTACTGAACATTTTGCACGTGCCACAGACGAACTTATTTCATCGTTTGTACTATGGAGACACCCATCATCTCACAATCGGTCTCGTAAGTTAACCTTTCTAGACAGGGTACATAGAGATACTATTGCCAAAGAAGACCTTTTAAGTGCTTTAACAGATAGGTAATACTGGAAGGGTGTAGTGAGTTCTGATGATGATGATGATGATAATGATGATGATTGTGATGATGATGATGATGATGATGATGATGATGATGATGATGATGATGACAGTGGCTATATTTTTCCTCTAAGTGCTGATTTGTCCGGATAATAATAAAACCATCGCCCTTCGATCCTTAATGGGCTTTTGACTAATTGATTTTGGTTCATGGTGCTCTGCCTTGACCATTTCTTATAGAAAAAGTAAAATCGAAATTTAAAGCATTGTAAAAGCTGGATACAGTTCTCAATAGTTGAGGACTGGGGATAATGCAATGACTTGAAATATAAAAGACGTTGTCATGGTGATTGCATACGTTTAGTTGGTAAAGCAGCTGCTCATCAGGACAGCGTGGGTTTAGAGATCGAGTCCCGATAATAACATCCTTTAGTTCTTAGACAATTTTTGACAATGTGTATTAGATATGCTGTTTATAGTTTTGTGTAGGATCACACACAAAAGGGAACAAGGGGAGGCTAGGATTAGAGTAATGGATGGAGATTTTGAATATTTCATAAGAAACAACTACCATTACGAAACAAATATGCATATCATCTTAATAAAGATAGGACATTTGTTTGGAAGACATATATTGATGAGCATTATTGTTGGAGAGTGAAAGATTGTTGTTAGATGTAAAGCAGAAAGATGGTAGCAAATTTCAAAGACAAGAAACGCGAGGATAGAAGCTGTTAGGTCAACTATAGAACTATTTGTAATGGTGAGAGGGTTGAACAGTAAATAAGCTTGTCCTTGATGGGACTAAAATGGTGGCAAATGATTTAATTTTTAGGTAGGTTTATTTTTTTTTACATTCCAATAAGGTGACTTTGTTCATTGCGTGGAAAGGGGTGTTTCATGTCGATATACATATCTTTCTGTGAATGTGACACAATGCCTGTCGCAATCAATTTCAATTTTGATAAAGCTGAAAAGTGGTCACGGAAAAATTCAGATTTGGCAAATCTTTGGGGGGGCATGGTCCCCCCTGCCGCCTGTTCCCCCGTCACTAAATAGAAATGCAAAATTATGGAAATAAAAGGGGCAAAGGGACAAACAGGGAGTTATTAAAGCTGAAGACATATTCACAACGTTTTCGACAACGACAACTAAATGAACGTATCTAGCTATCATGGGCACGGGACCAAGTGTGGTCTTATTTCATTGGTACGAAAAGACAAACACAAGTAGTTGAGGCAGAACTGACCACTGTTATGAAAACTTTCATATATAAAAGAACCTTTGCTTACGTCCATTGTATAGACTTGAAACGAATTTGTGAAATATCAAAAGAATTCTTTAGCTGGAATTTTGAAAGTACTGTACTTCAATATTTCAAGACTTATTCAATAGGTTAATTTTTTATGAGGGAATCCTTTTGTTGCAGAAAGAGGTGACATATACGTCATCGTCGTTGCTTGGTCAGGTGCTTCAGAAATACCGCTGTAATTGAAGAAATCGTTCCAGTCCGATGAACGTCAGCGGATGTAACCTGAGATAATTAATTTCTTTTCTTTCATTTTCGTTACTTATTTTTGTTTGTGCATCAAAATATTCCTGTTTGTTTTCGTGAATAAATATATGTAAACATGAATATAGAGTCTCATTTCATGACATGAGAGGAAAAAACAATTTTAGGAAAATGGCAGTACTAGGCAAGATGGTTGACATCTGAGAATAGATGAAGCAATCACCATATATGCGTGTTTGTATTTATGCATGCATGTATTTATATGTGGCACTCGTAAAATTACTTACAGGCGGCAATTTGAGGTATTACCAATGTCAGTGGTATGTGTCCCTCACAGTAAAAGGCTTGCAGATCCTGATTTCATGGCAACATGTTCTATGCCACACCTTCTCTGTACTGCATGTATTTCGTCATTATCATTATATACAACGTTTGGCGCACAAAATGAACAAAAATTGACGTATACAATTGAAGTAAACACAAAAGCACTTTAACTGCCACCGCTTTCAGAGAAATAATTTGAGTCTTGTCTGAAGTAGTTTCGATCCTTTATTCTTTTCTGCCTTTTCATTTGTTTGATTGAATCATGTGTTTATGTGACGTTTGCTTCTCCAAGTGCGGATAGAATAGAAGCAATTGAAGATAACAATTCTCTTTGCACTTTTATTATTAATGCCAATGAGAATATCATTATGCTTTTGAAAATTTGAGTGTCAAAACAGGTACACACGCTCATTTACAGTAACGTAGACGAGTGATGCTGACTGGCTTGTTTTCCTTTATCGATCGAAATTGAAAACGTAGCCTTTCCTTAAAAAATGACGTAGATTGTTGATGCATAGCTTAAAAATTCCACTTTGACTGTACAAAGCCTCATGGAAGTTATAAGATTCTTTGTTTTTAGTATACTAACTGTAGGCTAAGTACCAACTACTCGTACTCAACTCGAATATTACAATGCTACTTTGACCCATTTGGCGTCAAGCATCCTGTCTTGTATTTTGCGACAACCGTCGCAAGTTAAGGTGTAAGTGTTTATCGTGAGATTAAACCCAATCTCTCAAGTTGGTGAAGAAGCATCCTTGGCACAAATATAATAAAATATCCCAATTGCCTCCAATTTCAACCCCGAAGACGATTTGAATAGGTACAAACGGCACAATTAGAAGAGCTGTATGATATTTGAACTGTGGCTATGTCTAGGATTTGAGTCATGGGTGCAATGTAAATATGGTACTAAAGATCTTCTACGCCAGTACTTCTTAACGTGGGTCCAAAGACTCCCTTGGGGTATTTAAGACTTTAAGAAGGATGAATGTGAGTCAGTTGGGTACTAGGGGTGCAAGGCCCTACTGCTTATTAGGGGGCTGCACTGAGAGATTGCAAGGTATACTAAGACGGTACGAGAGATTTTGTAATGAAAAGCTGCTCTTTTGGTAAGTTTCCTTAGAAATATTCTTGATTTTACAGAGGTAATAGCATGTTCCATCAGAGATCTTTGACGTATGATTTTGCAGAGGTAATAGCATGTTCTATCAGGGATCTTTGACGTAGGTTGAAGTTCTATGGTTCCATTGAGGTTTTTGTATTCAGACGCTAGAAGCTAACAGAAGTATATCTAAAATGCTGCTCCAACTTTGTTTTATACCTAGTTACCAAGTTAGTATTATTTATTGGCAGTTTATTGCACGTGTACTTGTTTAACTTTGATCGATAGAAACAATGCTCGATTTCTGGGAAAATGTGTGTGTGTGTGTGTGTGTGGGGGGGGGTAATTTGTATTTGGGTAGAATGAGGGGATAATCTATATTTAGGGGTGGAGAAACTCTGTGCTACAGAACTTGCCAATGTGGTAGTTCATAAAATTGCAAGAACTTTAGACACGCGTGGATGTTCGAACCTAATAAAATTATATTCCTTGTCAATCGGAGCTGGCCAGCTGAGGAAACGTATACAGAAGGTCCTCTTCATGATAGTTTTAGCAAAATCGTTTCACATCGTGTATCTTATGCTCTTTTCTTCTTTATCAAAAGCTTTTTTGTACAAAACGCCCTACTTTCCGGTAACCCACCAAGCCAAATAGTAGTATTTGTAGCAAGGTTATGCCTTAACGTGGTCACAAAAGAGGTGGCGTATCATTAGTATTTTGAATCATCAGAATATAAAGCAAACATCCGAATTTGCTGAAACATTGATACTTTAACATGGAGAGTATGGCAGAGCCTTTAACATTGAAACAGAAGTAATGTCAATACGACAGAAGTTTGGCTGATGTATCGACCTGAAGGAGATTTATTATTCATGAAGAAAAGCAAGTAGTTGTAGGAACTCTAAATTACTGCCCCATTCAGAACCACTCATTTTTATCATGGCAAGTATTTCGAGCTTTAACAAGATCACTATAGTTTTTGTTGTCTATGATAATTATCAGATTAACTTTTAAAGGATCACAGCTCTCTCTGGGTGGGTACAATAAGATACAATATCGAGCAAATGAGCAAATCTCCTACTTCAGCGTATTCACATTTGATCTCCATTCTGAAGCCACGTTCCCAGCCGCCATCCAGGGACCCATTGATGGGAGTTGATACTCCTGACCAGACCATGTTTGAGCCTTCCCCTCAGACTATTGAACCTCTTCTACATCTTTATCAGTGTCTAGAGAGTTGTTCAAGGGAGCCTAGGTCCTGCATACAATGACGTCATTGAAGCACTGTCGATTTCCTTCACAAATCATAAAGA
>JAAAKM020005178.1:0-11224 GCA_010016025.2 Alatinidae sp. Z8VKAUB7J3 | reverse complement strand
ATGTACATCAATCCTAGGCACATAGCTTTGCACGTGACCTTAAAAAAGAAAATTGAAAATATATTAAAATGCTTAAAAAGCTGATAAATATTGGGTCAGTAATCACAAAAAAAAAGTCAATCGGTAAAAAGGAGTCAATTCCTAGCACTTAAATAAAGAGTTTTGATAGGCATGAAAGCACATAATACATAATGCCATTTGACAAGCAAAAGAAAGTAATGACAACTGCACTATGAAACTAGTTTATATCTAAGTTCCCTTATTATCAAAACATATGCCAATACGATATATCTGATACTCCTTTGTAATAGACCTGCGGGTCTTTTAAATTCTTCATTTTCTTACGAGTGCCTTAAATATTCTCTACCTGTATACTGGCGCATTTTTCTTGACTGTGCACTTTTCTTGACTGTGCATTTCTTCTGCAACAAATCTATTGGCGCTCTATCAATACTTCAAAACTTCGTCGGTGTTCAATAAATGGTTAAGATGTTTTCAGTCTTGAACCATACCTCATATTAGCAACTTAGTTTTGATTGCCCATAGTAATTCCACATTTCTTTTACAAAGCAAAGTTCTTGTAGCCCCCTCGTACCTTGCCTTTTGAGCTATAACACCTATACAGTAGGGCTTAAAAATAAGGGTCAACAAACTTACTGCTTTGTAACCTGGAACGAGCGTTAAACGTTCTCATTTCATCTCAGCGTTGAAATACAAATGCTGTTTTAAGTCAACAACAAAAGATTAATTTACAAATAGCAGCCACTTTCTCGTAAAAAATCACAGATTTTATTCACTTTTAGTTTACAGTTGCTGTGTATTTGCATTCCTTCTAAAAGGGCAATCGGTGATGTGGACATGCATGCTTCTTGTGAAAAGGGCAAAGGGCCGTGCTCTTTGAGGGATCGTATGTCGCCATATATCTTTAAAAGTGTTTAAACTTACAATACTTTACCATATACCTAGGTACCATACTGTTTAAAGTGCTTAGACATAATCCATTGTTTAAAATACTTAAGTCAAAGAACCAAAGATGATTTAAATAACAAAAATTCCGAAAGGGAATTCAGGTAGACCATATGTTAATTCTTGTGTAGGGAACCGTTTTTGGAGATGCGGTTCCGATCGCTTGTTGAGAAGGGAGTCGAAATAATCTGCCCAACTGTTTTGCCCTTTCCCGGCAAGAATGTAGAGTTGCAGGCTGAGTGGACTGGAGTAGATCCAATTGAGATTAGAATAACAAAATTCATACGACGGCACTCTTACCATCCCACAAATGGCCCGACGCAGCCAGATTTGCAGTTTAATCCTTACTACGATATTCATGCTTCTCTATGTAAACAAAATTTTAATTGTTAATATGTTAATTCTTATCTAGGAAACCTGGGAGGACTGGAGTAAAGAGGACAATTGAGTTTGGCCCGTGCACTGCTTTGAGACCCCTGAAGAGTAGCTGTGTTGTTCTTCTGGGCAGCCTCTTTGTAATTAACTTGTTTTTCATGGGTTTAAAGAGTTTCAGCGCAGCTCTTTACATTCCAGACTAATCTTCTTAAGGGATGGTGAATGTTTGTTCGGAATGTAGCTGAGACATGCATCTTGTATTACCTTAACGGATTCCTCAATATGCATCGTTTTCATAAAACCAGTCCCAGTGCTTTCTTTTCACAAAACCGAGTACTTTGGATGCAATACTGAGCATAGTATCCCAAACGTTGCTCCACAGTATCTCAATGTCCATGTTCACAACTTGCTGGGGTGACTGGTTGGAGGCAAGTCTTAAATCTGTCGCTTAGAGCTTTAATCTTATTTGCATTTGCATGTTCTTTTACGTTGCACGTTCGTGGCTGGGATTGATGCTGCTTTCTCCCAAGTGGTGCCACGTGCAGCCTCGTAAAACGTCTGACCGACTTACAGATAGCAAAGCCTCACATGCAAGCTACGCAGTCTGGTTTGCCTTTCTGCAAGCAGGTGTATCCTGTACCAACTTCTTTCATGCTGGAATCTTCTAAAGGCCTGGTTTCACTTAGAGCTACTATGTCTATGCCGCATTTGCAATGGGTGCGTCGAATTATGGCAGTTCTTCCCTCTTCCGTATTGCTGTGTCCAGTAACGAAGGAACATTCCACCTTTTAAAAATCAGTCCTAGAAATCGTCGTGTTTTCCTACCACGGAATAAAATGCGCAACTGGGCGTAACCTCCCAGTAGGAACGAGTGCGATAGGCGATATGTAGGACTACTTATATTGCTCCCTGAGTAAGGTAAGTAGCACTTGTCCTCAAAAGGTCCGCTCTGTGATCCAAAGAGCACCCAAAGTAATAATTAGTCCCGCATGCTATCCAAGTAACCGTCATAATTTAGTCATTTGCGTACAGAATTTAATCATGAACTTTCATTAGCAACCTACAACTGTACCATTGCCGCTTCTCATTACAGGACTGTTGTTGGTCGACACGACCTGCACAGGTGTTACAAAAAAGTCGTTTGTGAAGAACAGGATCCACCCTCTCCACCAAAGGTCCGTGTCCACTGGGGCAAAAGACTTTCTAAACGACTTGTTGAAAAACTGAGAGTCCCATCTACCAGTGATGCTATCCAAGCCCCATCGGTGCCGGAGTATTCGAAAAAGAAGGTCATCAAAGGTTCTACCGCTAACTCGTACCAAATATATCATGAAGTACATTAAAAGACACATAATTACATAAAATGACTTAACATGCCTTGAGGCGAGCTACGAGCTTTTAGTTAAGAAATCATTTTAAATAGATTAACATCAAGTACAGTGACACTGATGTATGATGATAAAAGTTATGTAAACACGTTTTTAAACTTTACTTTAGTTTCTTGTTAATTTGAAGCGATACACTACGGTGCTCTTCTAAGGGAGGCTTCTAATGACAGTATATCTGTTGAAGTATATTTACTAAAAAGTGGAGTTAACTAAAAGATTCAGATTATTCTACATTACTTGATTTTGATTTCCTCGACTTCGCTAATCACTTGATCAAGTCTCCAACGTTCCTCCTGTTTCACAAAAACATTTTCATATACGACCTTCAGCTTCGAAGAGGGATCTTTCACGGGTGGTTTGAAGCCTTTGCCAACCTTTTAAAGGAAATACAAAAGAACATAAGGTAGCCAGCCTACGTATATATGTTGAAAATTAAAAATTGGAGTTTTACGTATATTCAGTAATTTACTAGTACCTTAATTTGAAAAGATGGTTAGTGGAATAAATGCTGACGGATGGAAGGCGAATAAATGATGGAATAGCCAGCTTGCACTGGTACGAAAATTGATACACTACAGAGCAAGAACTTATGGAAGGCACACAATCTTTGTGGTTGGTTGATAATGCTCTGTTAGTAGTATAATATACGAGTGGCGCGACAGCGCCAAAGCATTTCTCTATGGCCTGGTTTTCAAATTGAAGTGGAACGTTATCTTGCCGGGGTAGTTGTAAGTATGCGGAACTTTTTTTTTCAGGTCCGAAGCGTTTTTCTTTGTAGAATTGAGAAAGTTTCGATTTGACAACAGTTATATCAATGGCGTCTTCGGGATAGCCATTGGAAAGAAAAGATGGTTAGAAAAATAGAGTTCCGTTCCTAGTTATTTATCGGAGCAAATCATGACTGAAACATTACGAAACAGTAGCGAATTGCTTTGTTCATTCTCGGTGGTACATTTTAAAGCTTGGTGTAAGCTCTCTGGGCAATTCGACACACTTAAATATCGCAAATGTGTCGTCAACGTAAGGGAAATAAGCGACTGGCTTTTGTGAAGACTCAAAACTTAAAAAGCCAATGAAGATATAAGTCAATGCTGGACCCAAGGGACTTACCATGCTTACCCCGTTCTGTTGTCGGTACATTTTACCGCTAAAGCTTGATTAAACACTATATATTGCAACTTCCATTAATTCAATGAAAACGTTTTCAGGGAATCGGGGAAGGGCAAGGTTAAATCTATACAGTGCATTGGAGCATATCTTAAATGCCTATCTAAGGGAACGTTTATAAGCCAGTTATAAATGTCAAAAGGTCACACATAAAAGTTTATTGGTTTATGAATTTACGTGTCGCTGTGCGAGTGAATATATAGGTCGTTCATCGAAGCGATTACATGACAGAATCGCGCAACACGTGCTGCCCTTCATTAGTAGACGCACGAAAGTCTTGAAAATTTTACCGAATCTCGTAAATAAAGCCAAGTCAACTGATCCCAAAACAGACTCGACAATAGGACAGCATTTAATCAAGAAACCCATCATGTGCTGACAACTATCAAGAGGCTTCGTTTAGGGTGTAAGCCAAAGCCCGATCTCCTTTTCATCTTGCCGCTTTAGAAGCCGCATTTATAAAATCAAAGAAGCCGGTACTTTGTCGACAAAAAGAATCTGTTTACAATATACGCCTTTTTCAATAACACAAGTGGTAGAAAAGGAATCGCTCTCGTGACTGCTATTTTCTAAGACGTGTTTTGGTCTTCTCGTTTCCAATACATTCACCATAAAAGATTTCTCACTTCACTCAATACGATTGGTGTAATCAGTGTATGGTGAAAAAGTTTAGCAGAATGAATCCGTTACTCAACCCGATATTCAAAATTTATACCACTAACCAATTTCGCAATCAACAAAATTCGGTAAATCTGTAAAAGTTACCAATACGAACCCTGTATATTCTTTGAAAGTCTGTTAAGCCATCCCAAGGAGGTTTTCCGGAATCAATGTATGTAATAATACACACTCCGCTCCATAGATCTGAAGCAAAGCTGTATTTCTCCCTCCGGATGACCTGTGTGAGAGGTGTAACAAGCATAATGATGACATAAAACTATCGTTTCTATTATCATCTTTAAGTCACCAAAGTCATTATTATTGCCTCAAGTCAAGCTTCACGCTGTACGATGTTCCGCATATCATGCTGTACCGAAAGGCATTGAGGCAATTACAGCACGAGCAACGATTATAAAAATATGGTATCGGAAGATATGGTAAGTCTCACGACGCTCAGCTGCAATTCATTATCTAAAAATAGTTTGCTTAATTTTGTAAACCTACAAGGTTCATCGTATAAAGGGCATACCTCGTGTAGGTGTGCATGCTTCGGTGCTTGGCAAACTTCAACAAGGTTTAAATAGTAATGGTTGGAAATAGTGATTGAATTACGATTGACGATCAATATACCTTTCCAATTATCTAGAAACCATTACAGAATGACAAATCACATTCTGCTTTTAGAAGATTTACGCTCTCTCAAGTTTCAGCTGATGCCTCTCCTGGTTGCTCAGAAGAAAGTACAAAAGTTGGAATAGTAAACATTCCAAAATAATAATAAAAATTCCAAAAATTATAATTACACACTTTTGAAAAGAATTATAATTATAATTATACACTTTTGAAAAGAACACTAGAGAAATAGAATTTGGGAAATAGAAAAGCATGTCACCACTGCGGATTGAACCTGTTACCCATGCTTTCTCGACGTGAGCTCTACCAACTGAGACAGGTGACCTCTGATGCTAACATACTCTATTTCTCTAGTCCTCACATTAGTTACCAATCATCCAGCAGTGGACATAGACATACAGCTTGACGCAATCGTAAGGAATAAAGTCTTAATCAACATTGTAGTTGTTCTCTTTCTATATCGGATACTCAACTCTGTCAATCCTTTGATTTCTGACATACGTAACTATCACCACAAGACAATATTCCTTGAGTAAAAGATCTGAGCCTATATCTAATGTGTGGTGATTTCTACAATCCCAATGGAAAAAATTAAAAGATGTCAGAATTTACTACTAACTCTGACCATAACTCACTACTTAACTAGTCGATGAATAGTCGACCCTTTACTATTGGATGTGCAGGCTACAAGAAACCGAATAGTTAATAATGTACATTATAAGCAGATGAGAGTGAATTTAAACTTGGCAGGGCTGGGCAAATTAAGCTACCAACGTTAAACCATCTCCTATTACTACGCCGAGTTCCAGCCATTGCAAATTGTGACGTCCCCCAAAGGCCATATTCCCATCTATTTTCAAAATCGGTAAAAACGGTTCAGCAAACGATAGTCCTCCGTCAGGAACCTGACCGTTTTGTCGGCCTAATGCAAGCAAAATGTAAAGGATTTGACTGCGACACTTAAAAAGCTAAATCGGGTAAGGGTCGATTTTCAAGGTTTCCTTTGTGGATACTAAAATAAAAATATAAATTGTAAAAGGAACACCATAGCTCCGTTATCCTACTGACGTAATCTACTGCCAAGGAAACATTGTATTTTGTAGGGTTCTTTCTTTCCGAATGAAATCCGATGATATCAAATTTGGCAGTTGACTAGGAGCGGGTTGACAGCATGGACCAGCTAGATATAAGCAAGTTTATAGTCGGGAAAAGATGGGGCAACATCAGTCTGTAGTGTAAAACGTGAAAAAAACGTTACTATTTTCTTAAACTGTGTTTCATTTTGTAAAACGGCCTCTGTTGAGTAATATTTTCTTTATATGACATAAGAATCAGCTAGCTTCAATTGGAAAGTGATAACCAATTATTACACTAACCAATTATGGGGTCGTTTAAGTTTTTGTCATATATCTAGCATAGATAGTGTCAGATAGATGTTTTATGAATGATAAAGCACCGTAAAGCTATTTAAGACTTTTTCGTGTTAGATTTTTGCGGGGGATAACAACTACACTACCGTCTTGAAAGTATGAGAACGATTGCAACAAATATCACAACATTTAGTTTAATTTCGGAAACATAAAATAATGAGGTTGTGATTCATTTGAGTGCACGTAGAGCTAGTATTATGTTTTACATGCAAGCACGTAAAAATTTCCCCTTGTTTCACAACAGCCTAAAATCAGACTGGGCTCACGAAAGAATTCACTACTGGGTAAACACTTGACTACAATTGACTACTGGGATAAAAAGAGTATGCATACAGACATACAAAAAATAGGCTACAATTATTTTTTAACCTTTGGTTTAACAAATTACGAAATAAAAGTCGATCCTTTTATTAAATAACCACGATGTGAACGACCAAACATAGTCACATTTGAACAATTTTTTTACGCCATGTCGCTCTTCTTGGATATTTTGACCATGTAAGGTCATTCACTTATTTAAGCAACATAATTAAATTGATCATATACTCCCTCTGTTAATAACTGAGAACAAAATAGTTGGTAAATTTAAAGTAAAGTGCTAAAGTAAACCTACTATTTGTAAATGTATCGAGTAGAGTCAATTTAAGTCTGGGATGAACTTTAGCTAACAGTCTTAGTGTGTAACATTTAAAATTTGCTGTCTAATTTTTCTAATCAACGACTATTTAAATGTCTCTCCGTAAAGATAAACCTTTGGCGCTCAATTGTATAATATTTTTGATCTAATTGTTGAAACATTGGCGTCGGTAAATTTCATACAATGTACTCGATACACTTGAGAGGACGCCATTTTTGTCCAACAAGCACTAAGTGACACGCTCCTGAGCAAATGCAATGTCAAAGGTGTTTACATTTGTACCACTAGGGTACAGCCCAGTGGTAAAGCAATTCCTTCCGCATACACCTCTATTTTCCATTGTACTATCTATTAGCTGATTACGTCTACATACCTGAATAAAGAGAGACGACTCTTCGATAAAATTGATTGACGTGGAGCGATTAATAAAACGTACCGAAAGAGGATGTTTACAAATCCATCGACTATACTTGATCACCTTCTCAGAATAAGATAGATTTGGAGATAATACAATTATAACGATTTAGCAAATGAAAAGGTAAAGGCAAGCAATCACATTAATGTAGCCACTTTGTATACGCTGGCGTCATTCAGTTTAAAAATTAGTTATTGAATAAACAAATTTTGACTAAAAATAAAGGTCTTCAAGTCCGGGCACTCCATTGAATGCGGGAATGAAAGCTCAAGGTTGAACGATTTGACTGTCGACAGTGACTGTCTTGTTTTGTATGCTCTATAGCATTACTATTTGTAAATACGCGATGACTACTTAGATGGTACGATTGTCCTTTGTATGAGCTCATTCCTGCCCGGGGACTTGGATACGAACATGCTGTGTCTCAAATACGTTCAACGATCTGATAGTATTCCCAGTTACTTGTAAAAGCACATAAGGGTTCTGTTGACTCGATCTCCAACTTTGATAAAAAATCAATGATTACATGGACGTAATACAACAGATACTATAAATACGTGATCATATGTTCATGCAGGGGGGGGGGCTCGGTAGTAAGTGGGAAGACCCACTGTCGGGGTGGGTGGGTCCTAAATGAAAATATTTCCCAGTTACTACCGTGTAGTAAATGGGTGGGTATCTAACAAAAAGTAAGTGTCAGGAACAAATTGGTGTAGTAAGTGAGCAGGTTTCTCTGAAAAAGAGTGTGATGTAAATACTGTTGCCAAGTCAGTGGGAGGTTCTTGTGCAGAATAAGATGTGGATTGAAAATTAATTAAGTGGTGACAGTCCATTTGAAGTAAACAGGAGTGCAGTATTCATCCCAAGCATATATATTTTACCAATTTAAATCAATCTGGCTCAATCCGTCTGGCTGATCAAAGGTAAGGTTATGCTGATGTAATTCCTGGCTGTTTTTATCATCTACATACATCAAGTGGCACGGATTTTAATAGTTCCTTGTGGCTCTTACCTTTTGGTCAAAAAAGTTGGGATCAGGGTTAACAGGGTGGCACAGTACCCACCCACAAAATATGCAAATGTGTGATCTCTAGCTGTATCTATCATCCAGAGACCTCACGTGGCACGGATTTTAATATGCATATATGTACCTCTGTTACACTTTCTTTGTAAACAACTCAATTTTCAGGGTCAGGGTTAAGGTTGCTAAGGGTATGATACACTTTTAGGGCTAAAGCTGCTTAACAGGTTGCTAATGTTATTTTTTCTCTGTGATACTGAACCATGAAATCACCCAAAAATTTCACACAGTAAAGTAGGTACCCTAATGGTAAACATTCCAAGTGCGTGTTTCCTATGTAAAGCAATGCAGTGGCTTCGGAAAATAAATTCGAATTTGATAGATTTGAATTTGATTTGCGACTTTCCTAAGTGAGAAATCATAAGATAAGTTCAGATGGAGGTTGTTTGAGAAACGGGTTGCTTGAGCATGGCAGTGAAAACAAGAACATCAACCGGGAAGGTCTTCCTGAATACAAGGTGACACTCGGTAGTTCCAGAAAAGGACGAAGAAGCTGAAGAAGATATATTTGATAATTTTGAGGGTGAAAATGTAATTGATGACACAGAAATTGTGGATCATAACGAAATCAACCAAGATCGCTCGATCTTTAACATTTTCAACGATCAATGAACACAACTTACAACCTTGGATATAAATATACACAATATCTAGTTTTTGCTCTGTCTACTTACAGTTAGTTATACATGTAAATAGTTCGCTATGTATTTGTTTCGAATCAGACAAGAATTCTTCTGACTTTATTTTTAAGAAAACTTGTAATTTTGTTCTGCGAAAAGTCACTAACCAACTGTCAGGGCTGAGGGTTGCTAAGCAAGTTGCTTAACTTTTTAGCTAATTTGAGGGCTGAAGCCTTAGCAACTGGGTTCCTCATGAAAAAAAATGTGTACTGGCTCAAAGCCGAAAAACAAATATTAATTGATGAATTTCATGTACCCATTGAATTTCATGAAATATTAATTGATGAATTTCATGTACCCATTTTTGTGTATGTGTCCAAGTGAGATGTATATAGAATTATATCACATAAATAGGTAGAAATACATTATATCCTATTTAATCAGTATTGAAGACTGCAATCTTTTTGATAACAATTTTGTAACTTGAAAGCGCTGCAGCTCATTGATGACATTCCCATCTTGTTAAGGAATAAAACTAATACAGTTAGATACTGAGTGCTGCAGGAACAGCTCACAAGTATGATTCATATTTGTTGCGGGTGACATGGTTCCAGTTGTGAAATTTTTACCAATGTTTCCTGCAGTGTTATGCGCCTGCCTGGACTGGAATTAAGAATTTTCTGAGCACTCTCACTCCGAGTTTGATGGCATTGTGCCCAACGACCCTGATGTTGTTGCAATATTTTATTCTCCATAACAGGTTTGACAATTATTTTGATCACAGAGTGGGAGCTTGGTGAAAAATGTCCCACTCCCCCGGTTTAATAACACGCCATCCCTGTCTATTTGGGACCTTGAAATATGTTGCTGGTTTCAGTACGTCCAAATATTTGGATATTAAGTCATTTGACTGTGTTAATGTACATCCTTATACGGAGTTTTAAACAACACAAGTCTAGTTGATCTTGTAGGATTTATCATTGTAGAATTGTTGAGTGTTTTAATTTGATACTAATTTTGATGTTCATTTGAAACTACAATGCAGCACAAACAAGAATGTTGTGAACAATACTTGATTCCAAAACAAAGCATCTTGTCATCTTGGTTGAGGAACAGGCCATTTGTGAAATTTGGGGTTGAGTCCCTACTTTCGGGATAGAAATTCCAGTTACTACACGGTAGTAAACGGTCTGTGGGTAGGTGGTTGTTTTCTGAATTGGGTTTTCCCATTTACTAAACAGTGGGTCTTCTCACTTACTACCGACTACCTGAATCATGTCAGGATTAATATATACCTAAACTAAAATTATCTCCCACGATTGATTAATAACATGCGCGAACATAACTGAGCACAGAGCAGTAAGTACACTAATATTAATGATTAAAAAATAGTTTGCAGATGCGGTTAATATGTTCCGTAAAGCCGATTCTTTACACTAGCCCCTGATATATAAACAAGGCCACACCTTACGACACTTTTGTTTACTGTGCCTTTTGACTTGAAGCTCAATTTTAACATTCCACAGAATTGGAGAAGTGCTGGGCACATGCGTTTCTCATAAACGTTTAGAGCTATCGAAGTGAGCGCTATGTTGTTGCAAGGTTGTTGCTATCATTTCATTAATTAGGGCACTGACATTATCAAGTATTATCGTTATTTTCCTGATCTGTGTATCAATGCCAAATTTACAGTCGTTATTGATTTTATTCTTGTCGATTCAACTATAAAACATACAAAGAAAAGGTCGAGTAACGATTTCCTTACATAACACATAAGTAGTGATATAATAGAGAGTTCTAAGCCAAAGGGATGCCGACATTTTGAGGGATAGTCAAAATACAAAGGGATTGA
>JAAAKM020005177.1:0-11225 GCA_010016025.2 Alatinidae sp. Z8VKAUB7J3 | reverse complement strand
GCCCTGGCCATCCCATCCTGCCCTGGCCATCCCATCCTGCCCTGGCCATCCCATCCTGCCCTGGCCATCCCATCCTGCCCTGGCCATCCCATCCTGGCCATCCCATCCCATCCCATCTCGCCCATCTAGGCCAATCTTTACAGCATCCCTCTCCATTTTGTCTCACCATCTCATCCTACGTCTATTAAAAGGCATGCCAATTTACACTGTATCGGTTAATAGAGCAATCTCTAAGACCATTGCAATCTTGAACGGAACACTAGATAAATAGAAATATGTACCTACCGGGGATCAAACCCATGACCCACGCTTTCGCAGTGTGCACTTTACCAACTGAGGTAGGTGACCTCCGATGTTAACATACTCTATTTCTCTAGTCGCCATGTTAGCTCCCCAACATCCACTGGTGGACATAGACATCCAGTGCAACACAATTAGAGAACAGCTCTGCGCCATGTGACTTGACCAAGGAAGAACTGCCCTCCAGCCCATCATTAAACCAAAGCCCATTAAAGTTAGAAAGTTTCAAAACTAACATTTCAAATCCTCTCTTCTCTATGATACTCTTGTAATCCCACTTCTGACACCACACAGTTTAGGGCAGTCTTACTTTGATTATAATACTTTGTATCATTCCTTTTTACAGAGATCAGCAACGAATTGTGGTATGTCATTGGTATTGGAGCTGGGATCTTGTTATTTTTACTACTACTCATTCTTGTAGTGTATGTGATGCAGAAGAAGAGAAGGCAGAACTATCACATGTTAAGCGATGAACAGGACCCCGTACTTCAAACCGTGTAGACAATGCATAAAAATGTACAAATTGAGGATAACAGTGACATGTGATATTGGTGTAGACTCCGTTGAAAATGGCCTTGGATATTACTGATAACAGTACCAACTGTCACGTTAGCTTCTTGAAATTGGCAAGCCTGATCATTTAGACCAAGTGAAGTATGGTTACGTAGTGGAGTAAAAGAAAGAAAACATCAGGTAGTACGACGGTTTATTGAGAAATCGAAATTGTGATTCGTCAATTTACTAGCCCAAGATTCTATTACGGTCATCAGCATATCGATGCAGTTTAAGATGTGGCTGGAATGCTGGGATTGTGTTGATTTGGAAGGCAACATAAAGAGCTTAACAGTATCATCTGTTACAATTGGTATATGGTTCGAACTCCATCTAGTGATAAAAATGTGAATTTTACAATGAAATTCGTTTTAGACACATTCCTTACATTGTACATTGAGATAAGATGAAGTGCTGCTGGTAGTGCTTGTCAAGAAGTTTGGACAATAGATGCGGCAAGACATTCGGTAAGCATGGTGTGGGCTTTCATTCTTTAGAGACTCGTCATTTATTTGGAAATGTTTTTAAATTCACTACAACAAAATTCTCCTAGTGGTAACTGGAAGATGGGAATTCGCCGCAGTACCTTCTTCCTTTTATCAGGCATACGAAGCACCCTCGATTTTAGGAGGAGCTTTATGTAGAACGAAAATGGAATTGTAATGGAGGATTTTTTGGCGTCTATTATTCGTGTAGGTCCCCGGTAAACGAGATGCTCTTCATGTTTTCCTGCGATGTTTCCTTTTTCTTGTTTTCTTTTCCCTCTTTTTTATCATCACCATTCATCATCATCATCACCTATTATAATCATCCTCTCCCCCTTTCTCCTCATTGTTTGAAATGTTAGTTTTCTACTACTTTTTTTCGTTCTCTTTCCACTACCTCTCAGTGTTTACGTTTCTCGTAACCGTTTTCATTTTGTGGCTGCAACTCCAGTTTCTTCTCTTTATTTTTACTTCAGGGTCTGCTTTTTTCTTTCTGGATCCTTTTATGTTTGTGAGTGTAATTATCAAGTAGAAATAACTGATACAAATACATATACCTTAAACACTTAAAATATTTTTATGAAGATTCAGAGAAAAAGAGGCTACACTTCGAGTTAGCATTCACAGAACGCTGTCCCAGATCTCCACTGACTGCTGTTGAATGTCCTGTCGACTATTTTGGGATATTCACTAGATCTCTTTTAAATGCAAGCCTATTTTTCACTCTATACGGGAATATGCTAGAATTATACTTGTCGCTTTGAAAAGCTTATAGCATTTCTATACACAGACACATGGACAGATAGAAGTAGTTTTGATTATGGGAAAACTGGTTTGTTATTTTAAAATTCTTTGATCGTTCACCTACATTTTAAACTTTTATAAAAATTATAAACTGTGACCGTAGAAGATGCAGTGTATTTGCTTGGTTGTATAACTTATCAATTTGTCTAAGATACAGAGCTTTGAAATCGCTTAAATTATTTTTGTGCTGAAGTGCTTTCTACGGCTGAGACTCTTTAGAGCACAAATCGTCGGAGTGAATAGAAAAGGAAAATGGGAAATTTGATACACAGCTTTTAGTTATTTTCAAAGAGTCGGGTAAGATGTGGATCCTACTGGACTTTATAACAATCAGATTCCTCTGTAACTACTGTATGTGGACCCACAGTGACGATTCTAACGATTGGTTTATTGGTAATTATAGAGTAGGGTAAGTCAGACATGCGATCCTTGTGGTATGTTGTTTATTTTAACATAGGTATGAAAGAATTACCCGGGTCATCAGTTATGGTATCAACTGGGTTTAAAGAGATACCCGTACCCGTACTGTTGGACAGTTTAAATGCTGACGCCCTTGATCTATTTAGGAATTGTAGTCTTGAGCAACGCTGTGGCCGATTTAAAAACTGCGCTGAAGCAGAGGAATAGTCAAGGGCAAATAGTAAACACGAAGATTATGATTGTATGAGGAGACTAGCCCATGATGATGACGTCAGCAAATTACTTCAGTTTATATCGCTGAAAGGGACTGCAAGTAAACTCAATCCTATGCACCATGTGCCGGCAGGTGATGCCACAAGAGTGCGTTTGAGGATACCTGGTGGCGTGTTCCAGCGCTTGGTAGCCCAAAAAAAGGAAAATCGTCCTTGTATACTCCAACTACAATGTATTAGTTAGCCTGTTTGGTGGTGCTCATGATTATTTAGGTTAGTTCAAATATCAGACCTGCTGGTTATCAAAGTTGTTTGATTGAGAGACTGCCACAAAGGGTGCTTAGGACGAAGAACTGTATGAAGAAGCAAACTTTGGATGTCTCGGGTGTCAAAGAAAACAGAAAAAAGCGTGAGGCAAAGAGGAATGGCTTGATAGGGATAGGAGGCAGCTTGAAGGAGGAGAGTCTACTCCGCTGCTACGGATACTCTCTGAAACAAATACTACAATGAAAGGCGATCCTTCTGGGAGTTTGAATGTATGTCGTGAGCTTTCTTTTCAGTCTTATTGTCAAACTGTTGGATGCACATGCGAAACGTTGTCGCTCTATACTTCGTAGGCTGCGGTAGCTAGATGGTCACTCGCTGGGGAAGGTAGAGTCTGGATCCGAGTTTCCCTCCGATTCGTGTTCTCATTTAATCTGCTTTCTACTTTTTACATATTCTCTCCTAACCATTTTCATAGCTGATAGGTTGTCTGGAGACAAAACTCCGGTAAGTCGCAGTATTGCGTGTTCAAATGAAAACACGTCTGTGCAAATAGTGTCAAAAGCATTAGCCTACTGTTTCCCGGAATCGGGTTTTTGATATCATTTGAAATATGACTCAGGTCGACTTTCGTAGTTTAACTACACCCTGCACAACATGGTGCTAGTAACATTTTCCGCATTTGGGAAAGACTCTTGAGGCCCTCGCGGCGTGATTTTAAATGGGCATATTTCCACCAACCCGTTCATAATGTAACGGTTTTCCTACAGGATCCAAAGACATTTAAGTCATAACAGTATAGACGACTGTAGCTAAGCCCGGCGATTCGATGTATCATTTTCGTGGGCAAACATGACATTACAAATGTAACCATTTTGCAACTTTGAAGTCCTGGTTGATTGATCTTTATTGTAACCTTAACCAGAGCAGAACTGAAAGCGCTGTGGCTTTTTGTTAAGACACTGGCTGTAAGAAATCGTTCAGGAAACCACACAAAATGACAATGGTGCGGAAATTACTTGGATTAGCCTTCCCTTCCGTGTTGCACCGGGCTAAATCTGCAAGGTGCAGGCTCGTCGATTTCAATCCATCTCTACCCCAATCAATACCACATAATAAGTACGTGACTGTCTCTCAAAGACTTGCACTGGGCTCGTTATTAAAACTGCCTCACATAGACAGTTAAACCATAACAGATCCATCATGAATTGTTGGAGCATGTGTGGCATGTCATTGAAGCCGTAAAAACGAAATGTGGAGAAACGAAATGTAGAGACGATAAACTGCATTGTAGGGAAATTAAGATGTTATGCGTGTAAAACAAGTTATAAGAGATTTCGCCAACTTCTGGTTCGTAGACGTATCTATCGTCACTCTTTCGATTGTTGTCAAGACAACCATTCCGTCACCTTAAAGTGGCAGTGAAGAGTAGACATCAAAATTACGTCTGGTAAATAAAAGGCGACTAACTTGTAACATACGGTTATTTACTAGAGCATCCACTTGCAGCGTACGGCCTTAAAGAAGCGATGAATTTGCCCCGAAACTCGCTCCTCATAACTCTTCCAGTATACTTTTCAAATGCTGACTTCCAACGAGTTTAAAAGGAAACTTTTGAAATTCCAGGATTTTTCCAGGATTTGTGGCAACCCTGTCATAAACATTCGCGTAGTAACAGTAAGCATCGGCAAAGGGCGGCCCAGTAGCATTTTTGTCTGTCCCGCGAGTAAATCTATAATGATGTAGTGTGAGTGCATGATCGTGTGTTGTCTTGTACATCTTGTTTTCCTTCGATTTTCCATCGCGCGAGATCCTAAATGAGTAGAATTTTCTGGACTGATTATTTTGCCTAACTCGGGAAATCTTTACAAAACATTCAATACACGGAGAGCAATTAACAATTTCAAATTCCTTGTTTATGAAAAGAGGAATCCATTCACATATTACCCAAGAGAAAACGTCAGGAAAGCTTCTAACGTTTTCTCTCAACTTCTAAATTCCCTACTTATGCCTTTCACGGGGCTTGTCATATTCTCATTATTGGGCAACCCTGTCCCTACAAATAAACAAGGTTGTAAAACCCTGATAAATTCAGTACATGAGTAGTTATAGCTCTGAGATGTTACAGTTACACAGGGTCCTTTCAAGTAGAGGAGGCACTGACTGGAGATGTTTCAAAAGAGAGGAGTCACTGTGTTACATTATGTCTTAACGCCTTTTTAATAATGAATTCTTATGATCTGTACAGTGTAATACTCTTTAACAAGTTGGCAACGCTATGTACACGACTAAGAAAAGGGTTAACGTAAAAAAAAGAAACCGTTCCAGAAAGGGCTAATTCGTCAAATATGGTAAGCATTCATGAACAACTATTGACCTTTAGACAACACAGAATTTCTACCACACGAAGTCACAAACTGATACCTACACAACGAGCATGGATGACATGCAAAGAACAATGAGGTCAACGGAAAACACGTCAGACGTAAACTTAACGACAATACAATATGCCAGTGGTTCCCAGGGTGGGGCTTGTTATCCCTCCAAGGGGGATCCGTAGTTTGTAGTTCAAGTTTTAAAAATTTCATTATTGAAGGCATCGGCAACCTTTGTGTTTACATCAATCGCTTCTGGGTATTAGTATATGTAAATATTTGGTCTCTGTTTCTGACGAATTTGGCCTTCCTATTCGGGAAGATTTTGTTTTGGTGGACGAAAAGGAGAAATATCACAAAATCAGTTAAGAACCACTGCCACAAGCATTGCTACACGCCCGTCCCAAGTATGAGAAACAATACTGCTTGTTATCGGCGCAAAACAAGTGGCTATGACACATTCAGCTAAGTAAAGTAAAAAGTCTGAGCAAAGCTGCGGTGAAATTTTGTAGGACGAAAATATAGCTAGAAAAAGTAAAGTTTACATCAGTGAGAGATGTTCTTATCGCTAAGTTCTGTGTATACTTTTCGGCAGGAGTGCCTTCTACGCATGCTCTAACAAGGGACGTAGTGAGATCTTGATAACCGATGGGATATTGTTGTCTACATTCACGTTAGTAAATGTTTACAGACATACCTACTTCAAGATAGGTCTTAAGTGAGTCAAGCGGAGCTTTAATCTATCCCTGCTATAACTCTGTCAAGGGTCCATAAGTATCTCTATGAAAAAGGTTTACTCTCCTTTACGTTTTACTCCAGCAGTTCATTTTTAAAGTTGAATCTGTGATTTCGCACCAAAGAATTGCAAAAGAACACCTCTTTGAAAATCGATTATATCCTGAGTGGATGTTGCGATATAACTCACTAAATAACACTACAAAAACAAATAACACAACACGCATTTCTTTAGAAGAAATAGGAAACAATTATACATTATGTTTCGAGGAGTCACTTTTTAACACAAGACACCTCCTCGATGGTAATCTAAGAGTAAATATGAAATGTGAAATAATAATACTGAACTTGTAGTTGTCTTCTCATGGTACCCCTACTGCCTACGAGCTTATCAATTAATATGTTTAGCGTACACCGCATGTGGTTTAATACACTGCCCCGGGATAAGTAAACTACCCGTTCACGAGTACCCATCACCAAAAATCAGTTTCCATTGCAATCTTATAAAGTTGCATCAATAGATATCAAACGTTGCATTTCTTGAAACTCGTTCCACCAATACTGGCTATTTTGTTCGACCGGTTTTATCGCTCCTGAAGACCAATATCTGCAAGGCAGATCAGTTTGAACAGCAAGTGATTGTAAAATAGATTGAATTAGGCTCCATGGTTCATTAAAGTACATTGTGTCAACAGACATCGTCGTAACGTTTCCTCTCCTGAGGAAACAAGTATGTCGACCTTAGTTAAAAACCTGGAGAAGAGCTATTCGACTAAAGCCTCAGCTGGGTCTGACTGGGAAAATGAGACCATAAGGCCGGCCAGCTATTTTTGGATATATTTATGGCCACGGTAACGACAAATTTGAAACTAATGAAAGTAAATATAAAATGACAAGCGTGAATTAGAAAAGCCATTAGAAACAGCACCCTGTCACACACCTTCACAAACGATTGACAAAACAAAGGGGGTTTAAGTCTGTCTTGCGGAATGTGTTTTGGGTATTGTCTCTGGGCCATTCGGTCATTGCCTCGCGGTCATTCGGTTATTGCCTCAGGGTCGCATGTAGCCTGCGAGCCACCAACTGTATCGGCCTGACCTAGAGCCTAGTAAGTCGAAACCAAACTGAGACTAACAAATGTACATCCGAATGTAAAAAAACTCACGCAGAGAGCGTTGGAATTGCTTTAATTAGTTTAGGAATTGCCGCACCCCCTATTTTTACTGTTAAAGCAGTGTCCGGGACATTAGCTTACTAGAAATTATTAAAATATGGGCTGCACACGCCAATTTTACAATTTTCGTGGTTAAATGGTCCTGGGTCTGGTAGTTTGGAGGAAATTATATAACTAAGGTAACAAAAGATACAAAAACTATAAAGCCTGGCAGCAACGATTAAAATGTATCGTCCTCAGATGCTCCCTTGAGCCAGCATCCTTCTCAAATTCAAGTTCAAATAATCACCAGCTCTACTAATTCGACTTCGCTATTTGAGAACAAAATTACTACAAAGGAAATATCGAAATACAAAGAGAACTAACAAGTACATTCAACGAGATACCAACATAAAGCCACCCTTTTGAAACATCAAGGGCGCCTAGCAACTCAAGTCAACTAATTATAGAATTCGTCTTTCACAACGCAACAAAGACCCAATAATCCTGTTACCCAAGGTTAACACAAGGTGACTTCAGCTCACAACTATGTACTTACGGAAGCTATTTCACTTCTAATACATCGTAGTTTGATCATGCCGATTCGGGAACATCAAGCAAGCAGTGATGCCACACACACGAGCATTAGATACATACTTGTCTACGACTTTCTCGGCAACGAAATCTGTCCAAGTGTTGCATGCACGGTAGATGCATTTTATACTGTGATTGTCTGTCACTTGTCTGCAGAGATAGGTTACTCTAGCGCTTTAAGATTGGAATACATGTATCAATTTGCCAAACCATGAACACAAGATGAAATCTCACACAAAATTTGCTATCTGTTGCCGAATATAGAAGAGAAACTTAGATCAGCTTTATGACATCATTCTCCGGCCTTCAACGCTACTCTTGGACATATTTCTACAGATGCCTGTAAGTACGTAAATGCAAAGGCCTTACCTACATTGCCATAAGATATCTCGTTACAACGCATTTTCATCAATCTTAATTTAGTTCCGTCAGTACAATTGTAAGCCAATACTGGTCGAAATGCTAAAACAAGACAGTGGCCAAGCACCAGTGGAGAAGGCAAGGGCTTCTAGACCACAATCTGAGCATGAAAACCGACATCACGTAACTATTAAGTGGGGTATGTGCTCAATGCCACTAATATCATCTTACAGAGCTACAAGGTAATGTTCTTGCTTCAGATGCTCCTACAGCAATTGTACCAAACTCTTCTACCTCTTTAACCAGGGACTACAGCACCTGCCGACGAACACTAACGAAGGCGGAACATAGCAGGCTCTCCATTTTACAACCGCGATCTCGAGATGAGGATCCTTTCGCGTAGAGCGAAGGCCGGTGTAGTAGATTTCTGCCCAGCCATGTTGGCCCAACGACTAGCAGATGACAAAAGTTACGAACAGGACAAAGAAACCCCGCTGTTTGTCTATTTTACATGGCACATTCTGAAGAGCTGTGACGTACCTTTCTACATAATCTGAAAATGAAATACTCTAGTCTGCCGAAACGTGGTTATGTAGCAAATTTTCTTGTCCACTCTTCGGCAAGTTTATCATGTTCCTCTCTGTTAGTCAGAAATTGTTGTGCTATACTTCCGACCAGTGGATCCGCTGAAGATAAATAAATGAGAGAGCAGGTCAGGAATATCACCAACTTTAGACTGTTTCGCACGCACGAACAAACTTCATTCTTTCCGTCTGTGAGCTAGATAGCAGAAAGTCGTTCAGGCTTCACAAGATTCTTGAGGGGCGTGTGTGCTGGTTGTGGTATTTAAGACTCACCAAACAACTGAAAGCTCATTTGCTTCATAGTGAGGATCAACAAAGCAATGTTGTAAACACAATCACGTGCAAGAATCGTGACTGTGAAACCTTGGACAATGTTTTGCTGTCTGACTCACAGACCCTAACAAAGACGTATGTTTGGCTCTGCAACGCAGGCCACATCAACTTAAGAATTCAATACCTCCTTAGTATCCACAGTATGGTACTAACTCTATCTTTGCATATATGAGGAACAAAAAAGGAGAATGGCTATTGGGGCACAGTAAAAAGTCAGGGAAGCAGAACCGAAAGGAGAGTGAGAAAAATTACTATCTAAAGAAGAAGTAACAAAAGATGAACGAAGAAAAGAAGAAGTAACAAAAGATGAAGGAAGAAAAGAAGAAGTAAATAAGTAATTGAAGCAGGAGAATTGAAAAGGGTGAAGAAATAAAGTAGAAGAAAAGAAGGAAGGGGCGTGGGAGAGAAAGAAAGACAAGTAGGAGATTAGGTAGCAAGAGAAGAGAAGGAAGAATTATAAGGAGTCAAGAGGAAAGGGTGGATGAAGAAGAAGAGGAAGAAGAATAATCAAGAGAAGTACAAGAGGTGAGAGAAGTGTGAGTGGAGGAAAGTGGAAGAAAAATACGACAAGTAAAATAAACGCATCCTAAACTCGGTGACAGAATACGAACAAGTTACAGACACAAATAACAGAGCATTGGTAATAGTGGCATTGTTTACTGTCAAATGCTTAATACTAACCTGGATTACAATCCGACAATAAAGCAATCACTGAAAGCAAGACTTTGGAAACTGTAAATGCTGGGCTCCAATTATCTTTTAGAATATCCAGGCAAACAACACCCTATCCAAAATATAAAAGAACAAACCTTATACAGTGACAGTGAAGGATAAAAAAATGCAACGGAAAGTGGTACCTACCTCAGTAAAAGTGACAGGTACGACTGGCGCCTTTACAACAATTAATAGATACAGTTTCATTAGTTCGCGCGTTATTTAAAAGAGCTATCCCGGTGTACGCAAAACGTCTTACCGCAAACTATGGGTTACCGACCCCGACCCTAGGGTGTATTTTAATATCAAAAACGAACAATTGAAGTTAAACAAACATTAATTGATAGGAAGCACCCCCACCCTTTCCATAAATCACCTTTTTAAACTGTCCGGTCGCCTACTTATGAAGAGTAGAGATACAAGTACAGTAAGCATTGTACAAGTACACGATATTCACCAGAGAACCCTTGTCAATATTGGTAACATGAAATGCTGTTTAACTCACTAACCTGACTGTTGATATTGCAATGATAAATCCGGGTTCTAAAGGTTACCTGCAGAGCAAAGAGTTCAAAGTTCGATATAAGGATAGAGAAATACAACTTTTAAGTCTACGGGTTTCTAAATATGGCAATCTCTCAATCAAAGACCCTTGATGAGCAGTGGGTCCGACATTGAAACTACTCTAAATAAACAGAAAAACCATCAAACAGGCTAACTAATAAATAAAGGGCAGTTGGGGCGTCCAAGGGCGACGCCCATCAATTTAAGCTACCGAGCAGAGAAGCAAGCCATGAAGCAGGCTCAACTGCCCAGTAGGACCGCCTCCCGCGCATTATAGAAAGCATCTGCCATCAATGAGAACAGATACTACATCCATTCCTTGCCAAAAGGCCGAAAAATTTTTACGCGGCTACAATGTCACACATGCAATCAAATGCCTCAAACATGGCACCAAGAGACTACAAAACAATGAACAGGTGGATACAATGCTACTTGCTGCTGGATACAATATCCACCGGTGGTACATTAGTAGCTAAGATGGTAGCTTCGATGGTATCTAAGGAATCGTAAGTTACTTTCACTGAGTAACTAGCGCTCAAATGGTGAAATACGAGTCCCGCGTTGGAATACCCCTGTAGCATTCTTAATTAACCTAACACTTACAGATGTTACATAGTATCTCCGCCTTACGCTCTTGCTAATTCAAAATAATCTGAACCCTGACAGGCACCATTTATGAATGAAAGGTGAATAGTCCACAGACAAGTTATCAAAAGTAAAACGCCAAATATAGAAACTTTATTGACAACGTTTCGTCTAACAGACTTCTTCAG
>JAAAKM020005175.1:0-11226 GCA_010016025.2 Alatinidae sp. Z8VKAUB7J3 | reverse complement strand
CCCTCCTCGCCCAGCTCGTCCGGGCACACGTCGTGCTCGTCCGCCACCGGCTTCTCCCCGCCCTGCTGCCGGACCCGCGAGAAGACGTTCTCCGGACGGCTGTGCTCGTACCCCAGGCTCGTACGCCGAAGCTTCGCCACCCGCAGCACGTGCCCCGTCGCCTCGATCTGCCGCAGCACCGAGGCCGCCGCCTCGAGCCCCACGCCCTGCTCGCGCTGCCGGATGACCCGACGGTCCACCGCCAGGACACGGGCCATCTGGCTCTTCGACATCCGCGCCGCCATCCGGAGGTTCTCCAGCAGCGTCGCCAGCTCGTTCTCGGTCATCGTCAGCTCGATTGCATTTGCCATTCCACACACCTCCTAACGTAGAAAACCCGCCCACGTCCCCTGTACAGGACGGGGCGGGCTTGGGTGACTCCCGGGGGCCAGCCGGGTGCCGGTTCGTGCTGTCGAGAGGAGTGTGGTAGCTCAGCTACGGCGAGTCAAGCTGCCCTCGTCGCTCTGCGACGACCCTCCGCATCGTCGCCCTGCTGCACCCTGAGTCGGCAGCCGAGTGCCTCCAGATGCCGGAGCACGGCGACCGCATCGATGAGAGCCCTACCTCGCTCGCGCCGACGGATCGTCCCCTCCGTCACGCCGAGCGATCGGGCCAGCTCGCAGCGGTTCTGCCCGGATGCGTCCCGCAGGTTCCGCAGCAGCGCCGCCAGCTCCGACTCCGTCATCGTCAGCTCCGTCTCGGTCGGATCTCGCATGTACACACATCTCCCGAAATACAGAAAGCCCGCCACATCCCCTGGCCAGGAATGGGGCGGGCTTGGATCCGATCCTTGGTGATCAGCCAAGGCCGGTTCGTGCTGTCGGAAGCAGTATGTCCGACGAGCCGCCTATCGTCAATCCAGACTAAGGAGAAATATCGAAGAATCCGTCGCTATGAGATAGGTCTACACACTCGCCGAGCGGCGTGTCCATACAGTCAGTCCCGAAAGTATGCCGAACGCCCCGACTTACTCGACATCCGTCCGGCTCGATGGCCTGTAGGGCGGCTGACCTTCCAGCCATGGCACATGGAACGCACACATCCAGGAAGGCAGTTCCGTCCGTGTCGGCCCGTGCCGTCCCGAGAACGCCTCCGGAGGGGTCGAGGTCAGCAAGTACACCCGAACACCTTGGCTCAAGGTCACGCGCGCCGACCGACGGGCTCCAAACGAACCAGACTTCGCTAGCTGGAGTCGCATTCTCAACCGCCAGACTGCTTGTTACGCCAAGTGTTCCAGGATTAGGAGCCAGCGATCGAAACTCCCCCTGACACGACGGTGGAGTATATTCCCAGGTATCTCCCTGAGCCCCGCTCTCGTCACGGCCGCCAAAGAGCACAAACACGTCTCGATGTGAGTCGTAGACGAACCCAGGATTCTGCCGCGCCGAAGGACTGCTAGCGCAATCAAGGTCCCAAGCCAAGCCACCCCAAACCCAAGTATCTGGCCGGAAGAGAGAGCCGTCACCGCCGCCGATAGTAATCACGTAGGAGCAGACCGGATCGTACGCAAGGCCATGAGCACCAGCGGTACCAGCAGAGGTGGCGTTGGACACAAGATTCCAGTCCTGGCCATCCCACTCCCAGACGTCAGACAACCTAGCTCTGCCGAATCCTCCGTACATGAAAATCGTCTCTCGCTCCGAATCGTACACCATCGCATGCTCATCACGGACGTCTGGCACCGCCATAGGTTGGAGTTGTGTCCATGCGACCCCGTCCCAAACCCACGTGTCCTGGAGATCATCGCCTCCGGGATCGCTACCACCAAAGAGTATGGCCACACCTCGCGCACGGTCGAAGGCTACCGCAGCAAAGGAACGTGGTGACGGGAGCGTCCCACTAAACGGGACCTCGGCCCAGACGACGCCATCCCAACCCCACAGTTTCTCATTGAAGTTGCCCTTGACGTCCGCTCCGCCCAGCAGGAGGATCTGCCCCAAGTTTTCATCATAGAACAAGACATGCCCGTCCAAGTCTCCAGGCGGGCAAGGTGAACATAGATTCACCCAGGACTTACCATCGAACTCCCAAGTATCAGACAATCTGGTCCCAGCGCCAGCATTAGTTCCTCCATACACTACGACGACATTTCGACCCGGATCAAACGCAGCCCCCAGTCCAATCTCCCGGACAGGAGGGCCATCCACCTCAACGCGATTCCATGCGCCACAGTCATTACCCTCGAACCTGGCCTGCGGCTCGCTCGCAATGATGAGTCCCGCCCCTACAGCTATCACTAGCCACCAGAACCCTATGAGAACTCCAGCTCGATACATCGGCTACCTCCCTCCTCCCTACGGCCGCCACGGGCCATCAAGAGGGTGGACAAGGGAAGCCGATGTCGTGTTATGATCACATCGGCTCCCGTTGATCTCGGTCAATGCCGGTGCCTGGCGCCCCCCGGGCCGGTAACGGCCAGTTCCTATGCCCGGGCGGGTGCCATTCAACAAACGAACGCGCAAAACGCAGCGCGAGCAACTCGTGCCCCAGCCGGGCTATCAGCCCAACCCCACCGGCCGGAGTCTCCTTAGATGTTCGGGTAGGAACACCTTCGGAGAAAGAGGTAGTATCGACGCGCAACCACATGGATCGCGCCAGCACCACCACACAGCATGCACGATGTTCTGCCCCCCACGAGCTGCTCTCTTGTCAACTCTCCTTTCCGCCGTACCGCCGGCTGCTTCTTGGGGCAGGATTACCCGTCGGAGAGAGTGTGGGCTCACCCTTCCCCGAAACAGGCAGCCCAGACCGCCGCCTTCGGGGAGTGGTGACCCCCAATTCGAATACCTAGACGGGCCCCGAAGGCCGCGCCTTCGGGGCCCAGACTCTGAGCTACGTCGCGGACTCACCCTGTCGACTGCGGGAGCATTACGGAGTTGGCGCCGTAAACGCAAGCAGAACGTCCGACGTGTACGCCGGAAATTGCCTCCAGGCGAGGCAATAGGGGCTCTGAGCGTAGCTTCGCATACCAAAGTCTACGCCTGGCGAAATCCTACGACTGTATGGTGGCTGGCGATGCAGAAAGTATGACATGCTGTTCTCCATTCGTCAACAGAATCCACCTACCTACGCCTTGACCTTCAGGGCCTCCAGCCGACCGCCCAATCAACCCTCCCGTGGAGGCATACGAAATAGACACAGGTAAGCAGGTAGTCCAGTGGTAACACGCCCCTGAATAGACGGGTCTGCCTGTCTACAGACCGCGACTCCGCCACCTGGCCTTGCTCGCCTCCCTCATCCGAAGTCCCTTCAGCAGGATTCGCCACCGGTCCGCCCGAACAGTAGCCGGGTCCTTCTCAAACTGCACCGAGACATCCATCACGGTGCGTCCGTCGATCTTCATGCGTACGAGAGCGAGCTGATAACCGTCGAGCGCGCCAAAGTCTCGTTCGAACATACTCATGTATGACTCCATGGCTTCTGGCCCCCCCGAGCGAGCGACCGACTCATCCGACAACGCGACGGCAGGGGCTACCATGACCGATGAGAGATGCGAGACAGCGTCGATTTTCCCCTCGTAGTCGTGGCTATCTACCCCCAAGAGAACCGCAAGCCCAACGACTTCGTCCAGGTCATCCGCCGGCACCATCGGCGACAGGGCCCGCCGAGCCGCGAGTGTCATTTCGATGATCGTTCTCGGTGCCGGCCGCCAAGACTTCGACATACCAACTGCAGCGTTCAGGCCATCGACGACCGCTTCGCATAGCTCGCGGTTCTCGCGTATGCTCGACTGCACGAGATGCTCGTAACAGGATCGAGTCTGCCCCCAGCGGCGAATACTGCTCCCACAGAAGGGCGGTGATGGTGCCCTGCTTGTGGCCTTCGGGCCGCATTCAGGAGTGGAGCCCGGACCCACCGAGACCTGTTCGCGCGCATGACTGGCCGCGCCTTCCTGACTTGCGACGCCGAGCAATCGCCCCTCGTCACTACTGATGTCGGGACTCGTTGCCACGGGTCGACTCTGTTGGAACACACCGCATTCCACTAGAACGGAAACACCGGGCACGATCAGCCCTACCAGAACGATGGCCTTCCCAATCGACGCCCACAATTCCCGAATCATCTGTTGCAACAATGCGACCTCTCTGATCGGGTAGAGACTCGACGACATAGTGCACCGAGATCAACGGTTGACCATCGAACACTACTCGGCGACCAACCCTAGTCAAGTATCCCTACCACCAAGGGGCGCACAAGCGAAATCGGCTCGTTGTGCAAGGTAGAGTTTCCGATTGGAGAATGCGTTCGGTTGCTGCTGGCCGCTGGCTATCCAGACGGAGGTATGGTTGATATACCACTGTATTTCTTGGGAAGATGCCCCTTAGGCCAATTTCTCGGGGGATACAGCAAGCGAAGAGAGGACGCTCAGCAGTACTTGTCGGTCAGCGCCTCGAGAGGGCTGGATCGTGGAGAGCCGCAGAACATGAGGCGACCCCAATCGTTGCTCCAGGTACGCCCCTCTTTCCGTGGTACAGCTTGCGCACCTCGCCCGCCACGACCAACGAGTCATCCCTGAACCACCCATCCGCCGCCAGCGCATCCAGCACAGCCTTCTCCAAGTTGTCCCGGTCGGGCCGCTTCGGTGCATACACTTCTCCATCCGGGTCCTTCTTCCGCATCAGCGCCTTCGGCCTCGGCAACAGGAAGTCGATGCTCACCGACACGGGCTCCGTGATCGGCGTCTCCGGCCGGTACGGTCGCGCCGCCCGAATCACGTCGCCCTTCCACGCCTCCGCCGTCCCCGCCTCGAACACCCGCACTCTCGCCTGTCCGCCCTTGCGGAACACGGCCGCTCTCGGCCTCGGCTGCGGCTTGGGGATGCCGTACACTCGGAACTCCGCCCGGAACCCGCTCATGCTCCGCCCTCCTCGACGAGCTCACCCCACGTCCCCGCTCGAGTGCGCTCCTCCGCCTCAGCCAGCAGCTCGCGCCGCTCCCGCAGCGTCCCCACCCCGGCGTTGGCCATCACGAGCTTCGCCTCGCTCTGCCAGGTCCTGCGCCCCGACTCGGCCATGCTGCGGACCGCCAGGAGCACCTTGCGGCGGTCGTAGGCCGGTCCCTCGGGTTCAGGCTGGGCGGCCGGCTGGAGGCCCTCGTAGCGCTTCCAGGCCGCGTCCCGGCCGAACCAGTTGTGGGTCCGCAGCACGTGCTTGCGGTCCCGGGGCTCGGCTTCGAGCTCGGCCCGGTAGGAGGCGATGGCTGAGCGCATGCGGTCGGGGCCGTAGCGCTCCAGGGCGGCACTGGCGAAGCGCAGCGTGGCGTCTCCCCTCGGCCAGCCCGAGAGCTGCTCGTACTCGGCGACGAGCTCCTCGGCCTGTGGGTGGATGGCCTGGGTCTGCTTCCGGCGACTGGTGGATGCAGGTGTCCCGCCGTCGGGCTCGGCCGGCGGCTCCCCCCGCTGGGGGGTAGGGGGGTCTTCTTCTTCTCCGGATCCGGATCGTAACGTACCGTTACTATGGGTACGGTCCTTGGGAGCTGTTTTCGCTCGTACCGACAACCCCTGTTGTTGGTCGTGCCGACTTGCACTGTTCTTGGTCGTACCTAGAACGGGGTCCGTTGGTACGACCGACTCCGGGTCTTCTTGGTCGTACCGACTCGGAGCGCCTTCGGTCGTACCAACAGACTCCGCTGTCGGTTCATCCGGCTCGGAGGGCTCAGGGGCCGGCCGACCCTTGCGACGCCTGGACGCCGCGGTCGCCTGCTTCTGGCGCTCGAGCTGACTCAGGTACACGCCCTGGTACTCCTGCCAGTCGTGCACCTTGCCGTCAGCATCGATGAGCCCGGACTCGACCAGGGCCGCCCACAGCTGCTCCGGGTCGCCGTCCCACAGCGCGCCGCCGGCGACGTCGTCCGGTTCGGCGTCCGAGAGGTCGCCCGACGGGACGTCCTCCATCACCCAGGCCCACAGGTCGACGAGCAGCCCTCGGGCCTCTCTCGGTGAGATGCCGAGCGCCCGCCCCAGCCGCCGCGCCTTACGGCTCCGCGTGATCCGTGTCTCCACTCGAATCCACGCCATCAGGCCACCTCCTCGCGGTTCAGCTCCAGCGGCTCGAACCGCACGTATTCCTTGAGAAAGACCAGGTCCACCTGGCCGGTGGGACCGTTTCGGTGCTTCGCGACGGACAGCTCGGCCAGCCCCTCGGTCTCCGGGTCGTCGGCCTTGTAGTAGTCGTCCCGGTGCAGCATCAGCACCAGGTGAGCGTCCTGCTCGATGGCGCCCGACTCGCGCAGGTCCGAGAGCTGCGGACGCTTGTCGATGCGCTGCGCGTTCGCCCGGCTCATCTGGGAGACCAGCACGAGCGGGATGGCCAGCTCCCGGGCCAGCTTCAGGAAGCTGCCGCTGAGGGACGTGATGAGGTCGTACCGGCTCCGGTGTCGGGCGTCGAGCTGGGCGATCTGCAGGTAGTCGACGATCAGCAGGTCCAGGCCGTGCCGGGCGACGAGCGCGCGGGCCCGAGCTCGGATCTGCTCCATCGTCACTCCGGGGCTGTCGTCGATGTGGAGCCGCTCGCACTCCCGCAGCTTGCTGATTGCGTCGGTCGCTCGGCTCCACTCGTCGGACCGGAGGTCTCCGCGCAGCAGCCGCTTCAGGTCGACGCTGCCCTCGGAGGCAACGATGCGGGCGAACAGCTCTTGGCGGCTCATCTCCAGCGAGACGACGCCCACCGTGGCTCCGGCGCGGAGCGCGGCGTGGGCGCCCATCTGCATCGCGAGTGAGGTCTTCCCCATCCCCGGCCGGCCGGCGACGACGGTGAGCTGGCTGCGCTGGAAGCCGCTCGTGATCTCGTCGAGGTCTGCGATGCCGCTCGGAACACCGGTGACCCGGAGGCCCGCCTCGGACGCCTGCTCGATACGGTCCAGGAACGACTCGGCCTCGCCGGCGAGCGGTGCGAAGCCGCCCTTGGCGCGCGAGTCCATGTCATCGATGCGGGCCTGCATCTGGGCCTTGACCTCGTCGGCATCCTCCCCCGCCGCGACTCGGGTGACCGCTTCGGAGCCCAGCTCGAGGAGGCGTCGCGCCTTCGCCGCTCCGTCGATGCGCTCGACGAGGTAGGCCACCTGCCCGCCATCGCCCTTGGGGACGCCGTCGACAAGTGAGGAGAGGTAGACCGCGCCGCCGGCTCGCTGGAGCTGTGCGCCCAGATGGTGACGGACCGAGACCAGGTCGACGGGCTTGTCGGCGTCTCGGAGCTCGCGCATCGCGGCGAGCAGGAGACGGTGGCGCTCCCAGTGCAGGTGCTCGGTCGGGAGTTCGACCTCGTCGAGCAGGGCGGGTGTCAGGAGTAGGCGACCCAGCAGCACCCGCTCGGCTTCCAGGTCGTGTGGCAGTGTCTCTTGTGCTGACTCTACGTGGTTGCTCATCGTGGCCCCCTCGACCGGAACATCCTCGTCGTCTGGCAGGCGGCGCCCCGAAGTCCCCCTCGGGGCCACTACCTAGATGTTGCGTCTCATTTCGTCGTGAGGATGCACCTCTCGGAGAGAATGTCTCGAAGCACAGGGCGGCCGTGCCCGAAGCTGTGTCTGTCCGATGGCCGTACCGCCCTCGGGTGCCCCTCGATAGTCCCCGGGGCTCGGGCTACGTACTCATGGCTGGCTCCTCGTAGATCGACTCGGGACGGCCTAGCTCGCGAGACGGATGTGCTCGTCCACCCAGCCTCGGGCTTCGTCGAGCTTGGTGATGACGAGCGCCTGCTCGCGGCTGCCCTTCGTGGCACGAAGCTGGTCGCCCAGCGACAGAAGCAGCGCGCGCAGCGTCGCCGGATTCGATGCGGCCAGAGTCAAGGCCGACGACAACTCGGCGGGCAGCTCCAGGTCGTCGGTGCTCACCATGTCGGTCGCGGGGTCGTACATGCACTTCTCCTTGCAGTGAGGGACAGACAGGATTCGGCAGAGGGCCTCTGCCGGGTATCGAACGTTCAGAGTTCTTCCAGGGCGGGCAACAGCGAGCGAACGCTCATGCGCGCGGCCGGATTGAGCTGTCGCTGCCACGCACCGCTCGACGGAGCCCAACGCCACCCAGCAGCTCGAAGCTGTCGACACAGCTCCTTCGGTGGGCGCGCGTCGAAGAAGAGCCGAAGCCGGTTGTCGTCGAGGTGCTCCTCGATCCGATAGCCAGTCCCCTCGTGGGTCGTACTGCTCGACTCGCCCGCCGCTCGCGCACGGTCACGCCGTTGCGTCTCCCGTTCGAGCTCTTCGAGCCGACGCCGGACGCGGCGGATACTCGCGGAGAGGTTCGACAGGTGGAAAGGCGGGTACGGCACCTTGGCCCGGAGCTGCTCCATGCGGGCGGTCAGCTCCGGAACGGACGCCTTGCTGACCAGGCCGGCATTGACGACGGCGTCCCAGCCGCCCTGCCGGTACAGCCGATTCGTCCGTTTCACCTGCTCCCGCTTCGCCTCCAGCTCCTCCAGTTGGGAGCGGAGCTTCTGGGTGGCCTCCGGGTCGTCGCTGCTGATACCGCCCGTCCCCACGCTTGCCGCGCGCGTGCGCAAGCGAGCTGCCTTCTCGCGGGAGTCGATGGCGCGACGACGCGCTCGCGATACCCGGTCCAGGTCGCGACGGTGCCGCTTCTCGCTGTGGTGACCGACCAGCACCGGCTGGCCGAAGGGGATCGCATCCGACAGCCGGGAGGCCGTGGCGTCCGATGCTGCCGCGTCCGCCTCGGCGCGCTCCGCCCGTTCCTCGAACCGGCGACGTCGCTGCTCCTGCTTCTCTTCGTACGGGTTCGACACGTCGACTCCTTCCATCACCTACTGGTCCTCGCGCTTCCGCTGCAGCAGCTCCGAGTAGCTCTCGTCGTGCTGCTCGTCGCTCGCCGTCTTCATCAGCGCGTTGGCGCAGAAGCCGAGGGCGAAGCCGGTCGCCAGGGTCATCACTCCGAGTGCGAACATCTCAGCTCCTCCCGAGGTCGGCGGCCCGGATGGCGCGCGCCGGATAGACGGTGTGCTTCGTAGGGTGCGGGACACAGCAGCGACGCCAGATCGGCAGCACCGAGGGCGTCGTGTTCGAGGTGTGCTTCTTGTGCCCACAGGCCAGTCGGCCGTCGATGCGCTTGCCGGACTCTTCGGCGGCGATGCACGCGGGCGGGCGGTCGAACTGGACGCGCATGTCGGGTTCGAGGATTTCGCACGGCCGCAGCTCGGGCGGTGCTTCGGCGATCTGTCGCACCCACCACTTCGTGTTGTGCCGGGGCGGCACCAGGGAGACGACCACGTCGACCTCGGCGTCGCGTACGGCCTCGGCAGCGCGTTGCAGAAACAGGGGCGCCTGGCTGCCGTAGGGCGGGTTCAGCCAGGCCACCCCCTCGGGCCCCCACCACCACTCGCCGTCTGGCTGGAGTGCGTCCTGCAGGAGGTCGCTCCCCGGGCCGAACCACCGCTCGCGCTTCGTGGACTCGGGGCTCGCAGCGGCGTCGAGCGTGAAGCCGTATCGGCGGTCGAGGTCGTGGAACAGCCAATCGGGAGTGAGCCAGTCGTCGGTGCCGGTCGTGGCGACGTAGGCAGTGCTCGTCATCGCTTGGCCTCCCGTCCCGACGGCAGCATCGGAGCCCGCACGTCGACGAGTGCTCGCGTCAGGTCCATGCTCGCCCGGCGCATCGCTGCGCGGTCCTTCGAGGCCCCGTAGAGCTCCCCGGCCTCGTTGCGCTGCGCCAGGTAGCGCTCGGTGGCTGCGAGGAAGCGCTTCGCCTCGTCGCGCGCCGTCTCGATCCTCTGCTCGTATCGCTCCGCCATCGTGTCTCCTACCCAGCGCACCACGTACCAGTCGCTCGTCTTGCGACGGCCACCCGGCTCGACGCGGTAGTAGCCAGCCTTGACGTGGTGACGGTCCCGGAGTCGTCGAGCAGCACGCGCCGCCGCTCGCTGCGTTCGATAGGGGCCCTCGACCTCGCTCCAGTGCGGCCGCTCCCCCGCCACCCAGCGAACCCGAGGCTCCCGACGTCGGCCGAACGCACAGCCGAGGCGGGACTGCATCACCAGACGCACGCACTCCCGGTGCTCGGCGTCGAGTTCGTGGAGTGCGTGCGTCGTGCTCATCGCCTACCTACTCCGAGCTGACCTACCAGTGGAGCTCGCACAGTGGGTCGTTGGCGCACTCCACCGTGTAGAGCGTCAGCCGAGTTCCTTGGCCGGTCTCACCGGGTTCCGTCTCCGGGAAGCAGATGATGTCCACCTCGCAGATGTCGCTGTCCGGTGCGACGGGGCGGCATTCCTGGTAGAGCCACACGTCCTCACCCGTACAGTCGAACGGTTCCGGATAGACCGGGTCGTCGCCCTCGACGACGTCGATGAGCCATTCCAACGCCCGGTCGAGAGACCACTTCCAGGCCACCGCCATGGACTCCGGGTCGTCGCCGAACGGCACCGACAGCTCCGGCTGCTCCAGGTCGGCGCAGATGTCCACGCCCTCGCACTCGACGTCCTGGTAGATGAGCGAGATCTCGCCGGGGCTCTCCGTGATGCAGGACGTGTAGATCCGGCACGTCCCGTCATCCAGAAGCTGACACGACTGCCTCACACTCATGCACTCGCCGAAGTGCGGCCCGACCGGCGGCTCCGCCGGCTCGTCGCCCTCGATGGCGGCCTGGAGCCACCAGTAGACGTAGGTCCAGCCGAGTTCGTCGGCGCTCTCGATGGTGTAGACGTCCGGTGCGATCTCGAGGCCGTCGGTCAGCGTGGCCGGGACGGCCGTCACGGACAGTGCGATGCACAGAAGGGTCGCGAACATGGACCTCATGCGGTCCTCCTTTCGAGTGCCAGGAGTCCCGGACGGAGTTCGACACGGGATCGGCCTGGCGTGGTTGACTCAAGAAGGGCCCCGGGACCGCCGCACCCAAGGAGGAGAAGCGTGAGACGGCGGCCCCAGGGCGAGGGGGCGAAGGCTTGCCTAGAACGGGATGTCGTCGTCGCGAAACGGAGCGTCCTGGCCGTTCCCCTGTTCGTTGCCGCCGCCCATGCCGAGCGCATCGAAGACGTCGCCCTGCTGCGGCTGTGTCGGCTGCTGCGGCTGGTCGGCCACGTTCACGTGAACGGACATGTCGGGCCAGGTGTCCGGCCGTGGCTGGCCGTGCTGGTCGACCTTCTTCTCCTGGAACAGCCGCAGGTGGACCACCGTCCGGCCCTCGGCGTCCTTCGTGATGCTCTCGCGCGGGATGTCGCTGAGCGTGATGCTCGCGTTCAGGTACCGCCC
>JAAAKM020005174.1:0-11227 GCA_010016025.2 Alatinidae sp. Z8VKAUB7J3 | reverse complement strand
TGCTACAAGTGTTTGTAAATCCTCTAGTTTTGTGAAAATGTGACAAAGTGGACAAACACTCTTTCCTAGCGTTTCACCACAACACATTTATGCATTATGCACTCCGATCTATTTAGATGTCTTGTATCTAGAACATAGCAAGATATGTCTGTTGAAAAGGGACCAGTTATGTTAACAAAGACCGCCATGATAGTAATAAAGTCAAACTGGTCATAGCAGCTGAATGGCTGTTGAAAAACATTACAAGGTTCTTTGGCTTCATTGTCACACTAATGGGTACTCCACGAGAGTAAATATTAAGGGAAATCATTATTTAACGACACCTTAAAATTGTTGATGCTTATTTCAAACCCTTGGCATCTAAATTACATGAAAATCTTCTGTGCAAAGTGGCCTCTATGGATAGAAAGTGGGAAATATGGCATGTTTGGAATAAAACTTGGCACCAAAGATAGAAATGTCATCATTGTAGCTCTGCATCCCTTAAACCTTTTATGATAATTGATCAAATAAACTGAAGTCCCTTATACCTCAATTGAGCAATTACCATAGAGCTACTAGATTCTTCATACCTTTGCCACCACACCGTTATTGTATGCTCTTTAGCTTGGTTTTATTTCAAGCAATGATTTTTTAAAATATCCCCATGTTTATGAAAGAGAGAACATGCGCAAAATATTCTTATCAAGGCCCTTTTATTTGTTTATTTTTCACACTTTTTAAACTGCTACACGAACTAGAAGGAACTTTTTCTTTCTTATATGTTACACAAATTCTCTACTAATTACAGGCTAGGGCCAACTGAAATTATCCAAAGAAATGTGCTTCCCATCTTCCAAGATTTTTTATTATTATTCCTCTTATTTATTATTTTTTATTATTATTACATTTTTCTAAAAGAATGTATAAATGTATAATTGCAATGCACATACTGTTTGGACCTTATCAAGCAAAAAATTATTCCGGCTTATATTTGGATTGGTGATACGATTTCACTAAATAATCTAGACCATTTTTAGAGTTAAACCACTACAAGTAGAAAAAATACATGAAGGCATTTAACACGTGTTAGTAACTCGTTTAGACTTATAAGGGACTAGTATATTTGGTCTAAGGGAGTCAGTTAATGTTACTTATGTTATACTAATGTTAGTTAATGTCATTTATCAATGTATTGTAAGAAATTGATTTCTAGATTTACTCTGTTTAGATAATTGGTACGCCAGTTTAGAGCAGTTTCCGTCCCAACTGGCTTCAGTTTTGACAGCTTCAACCTTTGTTGTTTTCACCTGGTAGACAACTCAGCCATTGTGGGGCAGACTGATTCTCATTTACTAAATATATTTGAATGTTTCAACCGGATTAAAACTATTGTTAACATGTTATGCAAAAGAACTAAGTGGTAACATCCTTTTGCATTGGCGTCAGATGTGCAACTTTAACATGGCTGAAACCTTTCAATTGCAATTTTTTGTTATCACAAGGTGCCAAAAAAGATGCATATGAAATAAAAGTCGCAATGTAAGTAATCACTTTAATATTTCTGCCAGCTAAACTTTAATGGAGCAATTGAATATCTCAAGTAGATAACACTTTACTTTGTCACAGCTAGGAAGATATCAACTACGGTGTATAAAACACTCGCTTTTGATAAACTAAGGCCTTACGAGTTGTTACCAATTTTGCACGTTTCTTGGTTGGTAAGTACTTTATATCTTAGTCTTTAAGTCAAAAAAGTGATCTGTCGTAGATTTTAGAAAAAACAACAGTTGAAGAAGCAATCGAGGCTGAAAATAGAGGGTAGCATTTGAACAACAAGGCTAAGAAAGTGGGTAGTATTTAACGCTTTTTATATTCAAAATATTGTTAAATAAACGTTAACAGTCGTTAAAACAAGTGATATAGAGTTTGCATTGTTGTAAAGTGTTTGTTGCTATTCAGTTGAAGTGTTGAAGTACCTTGCAACTAAAACAAATCATGGGAAGCAGCACAGATGAAGCTTTAGTGCGGTTCTACTACTACTGCTAATGAAAGTCTCTGAAACTTTCGTCTGAGTGTACATAAGTTGAAATACCGTTTGTACTATTTCTTGTAGTGGATCAAAGGACACTCGCTGCTCGAACCTGACGAATATTTGGAGCTGAAGGAATGTTCTCAAGTACTCCACTTTTAAGTAATAAGGAGAGCGAAGATTCAAAAAATGGAAAATTATCAGCGATCGAGTTGACACCTTTTGGACAGCCAAACACAGATCCTTTTTCTGACAAATTTTTCACCAGTAAACATCGATGGAGGACATACAGAGAGACAAAATCTTTGGTATTTAACTTTCTGGAAGACCCAAGAGATTTAGTCAGTAGGTCATATCATTCCTTGGTGTAAGTATTGAACGCCCTTGTGTATATATCTGACTTGTCAATGTAAAGTTTGAAGACGTTTACCATAGCTCTGTATTATTTCCTTGTTTTGTGACCCTACGTTAAGATGTAAAGGCTAAGATGTGATTTCATCACTAATATTTCTGTCTGGTAGTGATGTGATCATCTTGATTAAATGTTCACGAGAAATTTCATTTGTAGATAACTTCACACATTTTTTCTTCCTCTTTCATTATGAATTTAAAGGCTAGATCTAGGTATAATAATTCACTCGCCGTGTTTTGATACGTGAGGTGATATGGTGCTTCATGTGGCTGTATTGGACGCAGTTAAAATATCTCTACCAACGGAAGGTTGAGATCAAAGAGCACAGATTCCGTGTAAGACCAGGTTAGTGTAAATATGGAGGCAACCAATATCAGATTATACTGGCAGTCATACTAGATACTCATGCACTGAATTACCCAATCGTAATAAATTCGAAACAAAGAATGAGTAAGACACACCAGTAATACAAATAAAAAGTGTTTAAACTGCGTGGTACTTTCAATACATAACAGTAGTGAGGTGATATCCTAACATAACAGCATACTTTTTTCTCCTTCTATCAGAAATAGAAAATATGAGGGGTTGTATAACTTTGACAAGGGTTTCTTTATTGATCCGTATCAATAAATAAAAGTTTGCTTAGTCATTTTACAGGAGCGTTTTAATGGTTGATTTTGTTGAACCCGCGATCATTTGTTTAAAGGTGATTTTTAAGGCCGGCATCTTTAACATAGAGAATGTTAGTAACTACGATGGAGTTTTGTCCAATGAAATAAATTATTATTACCCAAGAAATGTGCTATAAGTTATTACGTTTTTCAATGCCCCATTACATGTTGCTCTTCTATTTAAAGATTTCCAAACCGCTGTCGCAGATTTTTGAATACAGCACCAACAAGAGCCCATAACCAATTGTTACTATTTCTAACCATCTACCACCATCAACGTCAAATAACCGTTTGCTCTTTTCTCAATCTTTTACTTTCAACTACATCTATCATGATACCATATGTCTATGAAACGGCGTCTTAAAATTAGACTTTGGAACTGTTTTAAACGTGCTGTTTTATTCTAAACGATCAGTGCGCTCCGCATGTCTTACCTATTTTCTCTGGCAATAGCATGTCATTTCACGTCAAATCTGTCCTGGTTCTGTTAGAGAAACTCTTAAAGACATCTGGTTGATAACGTATGAACAATATCTAGTTATAATATTCTGAGAGAAAATGAAGTGAAACCTATCTGGGCTACCAACAAAATGATTGCGCTTTAGGTCACGAAGTTTTTACATTTGTAGCAAATTTTGTAATGCAAGATTTATAAATAATTAATTAGCTTACCTAAAATTTAAACATCTATAAAGAAAGCACTTACAGTGAATTAAAGTACGTACGACATCTACTTAGGTAGAAGCAATAGTCTAAGAGGTAGGAAAACCAATCTGTTGACATATTTTACGAGAGTCGACTCAAAGTGTCATCTCTCATTGCATTACAGTACAAGACGTCTGGCTGATCATTGTGGCTTGGAATCTCCTCTCAACTCCATCGTTCTCTAACACTCGTTTCTACTCTGTTCATTACTCTCACCCTTTTCAAAGTTACGTTCTTGGCATCCGCCTCTTTTGAGTTCACTCTGTATATTAAAGAATCTGTTCCTTTCCAAACTCAGGCCGAAATGAAATGCAAAAATAGGCTAGATACCCCTTTAGCATTTCTAATTGCTCCTAAGAGGCCCATTTATTCGTTTCGTTCTTTGTTAAGAGGTAAATTATGGAGTTAAGCCACTGGTTCCTTAAATATCGTAGCCACTTTCAACTTTGATATACCCTGAGGGTGATATGATGAATACATTGAAAGCTTGGTTTAATTAATATATATTAATATATTAAACGCTTAATATTTTTTCAATATGTTACACATGCGCATTATTGCTGGGCGTTGTTGTTCATAACGAACTATAGTACACGTAATGTATTGAACTTAGAATGCCATAGATTTCTATCATATTCGATCCTACGCTACTACACCTAATATTTTAAATTCTAGACTTCCGAAAGCAAAATAACCTAACAAACATTTGGATCACTTCTTTGTACGTCTTTTTCCAAACGTCATCCCTTTAAAGCAGATTTTGCGATGCACCATTTGTTTGCTTCTATTTTTCTTATTGCAACTTTCTAAGTAATATCTAATGATCTTTTATTAGAATTACATCATGTTCTTTTGATTAGTAATATGTCATGATCGATTTATTAGTTATATGTCATGATCTATATCCACGTGAGTGTTGCTCATTTACTGCCATACTTGTAAATTTCTATTTTTATTTATTGCCTGTTAACATTGATTTATTTTCTACGAATCCTTTGCAAAATGAATCATATGTAGTGGAAATTTCTTAATAACATTGTTATCGAGTTTTGAAACTGAAACATATGTTAACACGGCATCATGATATCGTTGTGACTTATCATGAACTATTGTAAAACCTTCTGCTCAGAAATTGAGCAAGTAAGGGTGCTCTGTTAAACTTGAAGGACAAGGTAATAAAGTTTGTAATTAAATATCTCTAATGTAGATATTTTTACAACATGCGACGTACGAATATTTTGCATTTTACGTCGTAGATACATGATAGAACACCATAAGATTGATCACAGTTAAGGAAGGGTTTGTATGTTAGTATTTATTATCAATATGTAAAAGATATAAATATTTGTGTTTCTTCTATTCTAGGGTATTATCTATTCTTGTTACACTTGGTCTTGCCATTACATTAAGCGTACGTGGCTTAGAAGTACGGAAAGCTGAGTTAATGAGAGTAGGACTAAGTGGAATGGTATGATGATTTTGAACTTTGCCTTCATCCTTAATTTTTTAGAGCTTATCATACATTTTGAGCAACGGACGGGAAACATAAATATGTATTACACTTAAATGTCATTACAATAAGGTAATCGATATAATGCGGAAAATTGACAAAAACGTTTATCAGTATCATTTAGTGGTTGGAATCCGGCTGCCGCTACAGTGGGACTTGATGTTTCCACATAATGCCACTCCTAGTCTATGAAATGTTGACCGATGTTTTTCTTTAAGAACAATTCTCACACCTTCCTCATGGATTGAATAAAGCATTTAACACCAATAGCGATGTAACTTAGCTCTCGTCATTATAATACAGACGAATAGTACTGTTAAATAGCAGGTATACATTTCTTATTCTTGGAAACACTAACGCCCTTCCGCTCCCTTCCAAACACTAACTGACGATGTTAGCAAGTCCTCTAGAGACATTACCAACCGTTTCTTGGCAGTCAATATCATAACTTTAAAACTCTGTGAAGACGTAGTCGCTGTAAAACCAGGTAAAATAATTTGGGTTACATTTTCAATAGAAACATGGATCCGTTCTTCCAAAAATAGTTTCAGTCCTACATATAGAGAGGCCTCTTTATCCGAAAAAAACCAATTCTTGCAGAAACACTCGTATATCATCGATTCAAGATTAAAATAAAGTAGAAAGGTGAAAAGTGTAAAGTTTTTCCGTAAGTTGGTATCAACAATTTAACTTCCTAATGACTTGGAAGTGTCCTCATTCTTTTACTATTAGTGCTATTAATATTTTCTTCATTGACTGACTCCTAAGTAAGCTTCAAATTTGACTAATTGTCCAATTTACGTCTGAATAAATTACCTATGTACACGCTTTTCGATTCACAAATGTCAGAAAAAAAACGCTGAAACAAAAAAGCTTTAATAACGGCAAAATTTCGTCCTGTTTAGACCCCCTCGCGTCCACTTAACTTGGTTTTTGTTATTTTTGGCAAATAATTAATAGGAAGAAATCTTATCTGTATTACGGTTTTCTTTTGACGTTTCAATAATTTGCTCGTTACCTGTTCATCTAATTCTTGCCAAAAGTGCGTTGGCAAACAACCAAAGAAGTATCAGAAAAGACCACATTATGAAACAGCACCTCAAAAGGCATTTGTTATCTGAACTCTGTCAACCAATAACCCAGATCCTTGTTCAAATATCGCAATATTGATAAATACGCAGTGGAGTCCGGACGAAAGGAATTCTCACCCTTGTATCAAAATTAATTATATTCATTCACCATCAAAAGAGCATCGTTACACGAGTTGAACATTGAAGCAACTAATTCGAACACTAGATACAATTTGTTATTACAACATCCACACACACCCTGTATAATGCAATCGCGGGTTAATCGTAATCACACATGCGGTTCATACTGTTGAATAAGGAACTCTAAACTTTCTGGGTTACACAATTCAAGAAATATACATCTTCAAATCTTCATTGATCGTAACTCTACGTCCTGTCAGCATCACTTGTCGCAGGCATTGCTAACCCTGTTGTGGTAAGTTAAAATATCTATTAGTGTGCTGCCTCTTAAGATCCATATAGGACGCGCTTACAAAGGCGTTGTAGTAAAAGATTGGACATTTTTTTGTATACTCAGTGTACAATAGTGCCTAATGGCACAGTTGTTAAAAAAAGGGATTCCTTAAGTTAATATGTTTTTAATTCTTCTTTTGTAGGAAGGAGTTCTCGCACTCACGTTCTTAATCGAATATATCCTACGTCTGTGGTCCTGCAGTGCTAAAGGGACTTACGCTGGCTGCTCTGGTCTCTTACGGTACATGGTCAAACCACATATGATTTTGGGTAGGTATACTATTACCAATAGTTGTTGTATCATGTATACGGTACCAGTATGGCCTCGGACGCTTTGGATTACCTACACTTCCATCTCTATGTTGTTGCTGAAGACATACGTATTAAAACTACGCTTTTACGTACGAATAAGCTATATCCAGGAACTCTATACGCAAGTTAGCGTCAGTGCCTTTTGGCAACCATGCTCTCCAGTTCTCATCAGCGTAGCAAAGCCTAAACCCTTTAGAGGAGAATGAGCATATCTTCGTTACAAAACAGGAATCATAACAACTTATATTTCAACTATAACAACTATATAAACGTAGCCTAAAGTAGAATTTGGCAGCTGAAGCTTTTGTCTCTCATTGTTCAGTACATTTTGTTATTGATTGTATACAGTAAGCGCCAGTGTTATATATCTACTAGAAAACGCTATACCCAAGCGCATAGAAGTCCAGTGATGAAGTATCAAATAGTAAAGAAACAGCATATTCTCTTATTTATCTGATTTCTGACTGAGAAATCAACTTTCCTTTACAGGTATTTATTTAGTTACAGATTGCTCTTTAGGTAAATTAAATCATTGGTATATTGTTGGCAAAACACTATCTATGAGACATCTGGAACTTTCCAAAATGCTGACTTACGATATCACAGCCAGTATTATAGCAATTACCAAACAATCATAAGATTTACAATCCATCTGAAAACTTTCTGTTGCTATTTGGCATTAAGGACAATAAAAAACAGTTTTTACAGGCAGTTTAAATTTGACTATCACGAGCTATGGTACGCAGATGTGTATAACGTGCACCAAAAGGAAAATTTATATACCAGTAAATAGCAATATATTTATCTTTAATGACAAGGGAAAGTGTACTTATTAAATATTTACAATGAGTATCTGTTACTTTCTCACGAAAAGGTCAATAGAAATTATCACAAGACGGCTTTGATGTAAATAGAACATTTCTTTGAACCAGACGGACGAAGATATGTTGATATCTTTTCCCCTTAATCTGGACTGCAAATGCACAAGAACTCACCCTAGGAAGCTGATGTTCCTACTATGCTATTAGCAGAAATGTTTACTTTATGTTTACAATGTGAGAGTTCTTTTCAAGTACCACTTAATGCCCCTGTATCTATTAGTCTTTCTGATCCATTTCTAAACGAACTGAATACCACCCGTCTTAAAAACTAAGAATGGAAAACATTCACACAAACGCTGCCCATCTTTTCCAAAACGCTATCTAAATATATCAGAGATATAGTATCGATAGCAGTCACGTTTATTTGACATGGGGTTTTGGTCTTTCCTGCTGCTAAATGATTACAAAAGTGAAGGGAAATATGGTTGATTGAAGGAATAAATATAATTATTTAGAGAATTTGTAAGGGTGGAAAATACCAGCAACAATACAAAGGCTAAGGTTGCCAGCCTCTTAAAGAATACAGCTGAATAGCGTTAGAAAAGGTTGACAACCTGGGCAAAGTAAATTGTAACACTCCAGATTTGGAGAGCAGGCTGCCTAGGCTTTCTCGCTTCCACTGCTAGTCCGACTAGACCTATTTTGTTTACATATTGAAAGAAGAAGGACATTTTTGAGTTGCTAAACCAAATAGATAAAAGCAGCTGTTCACATTGATATTGCCGCCATTATAGAGAATATTCTAAAATTTGCTCGACATTGATTGCAACCATCAACTTGAGAATAGTAAAATTCATAGCACATATGATGAGAAGAAACAGCACTAAAAACCTAATTATGTGTGATAAACTAGAGGGAGATATAGCGACGCAATACCAAAGAAGAACATATGTTAACGATACTAAGAAATGGACTGGTGTTACAGATACCAAAGATGTGCTACACGCCGCACAAGACATAGAAAGATGAAAGAGCAGGGTTGTCAACGCGCTTGCGCAGGCACTGAAAAAGGAAGAGTAAACAAACTTCTTCGTGATTTTGCAAATAATTTAAGACTCATTGATACAGTGATACTCGTTTCTTTTCATTTGTCTTACAAAACGTTTCTGCTTATGCATCCTTTAGTATCAGAATCACTTTTTTTTTTTTATCTTAGCTATATAAACTTCTACTGTCTCCATTCTGAAATTTCAGCTTCCTTTGTCAATTATATTATATCCCATGAGCATTTCTACGGAATTTGTATTCCTTCCGTATTAGTTACGCCTTTGTAGATAATCTCAGAATTGTCCGATTTTCCTTTCTACAATTTTTATTAGCAGTATTTCTGTACTCTATATTTTAACAAATCATGAGACTTCCAGTATCTGCATCATTCAACGAAGAGTACAAACTTCGTTAACATCAGCTTTCTTTATTCTCAAATACGTTTTTGCTATTAGGTTACATCTTCTGTCTTAATTTTTAACAAAACAATCTCGGTTTTTTTGCTGCTCTATCTTTTTCGGTGCCTGAATACTTGAGATAAGGACTCCCTTTAATATCATAATCATTTCCCTATCCTTCCTACAATGGTCGATCCATGGATTTCATCTGCTGCCTGTGACAATTGTGCAGAATGTCAAGATCGAAACTCGGTCACCTTGGCTACAGACTACGGTAAATCACTAAGAAAAAAGGGAAACAGGGAGTGAGATAGTTTAAAAGCTTTTGGGTGAAATAAGTGAAAGTGGCGTCATACTTCAGGCAACCTGCTCATAATAAGTTAATCATACGTCGATCGCATCTAACCTATAATAACCAGCTGTAAGGAAATATCAACCTAGACGTAAAGGTGTGAAAAGTAGTGAGAGGTGGCTCATGGTTGCTTCTAATTGGGACTATACCTTTAAGCGAGATAATTTTTACCTCATGCAATCATTCCACTTTACCTATTTTTATTTACAGGCAACCCTTTTCATTTAGGGAACATGATTGTTTAGTTAGACTATCTTTCCTTTCTTGCAGATTTGGTGGTAATTTTTTCGTCAGTAGTCCTCACAACTGTAACCTTAGGAATGGGAAAATCCTGGGAAGATATTAGGTAAGAAAATCGGCTTGGTAAAGCTGTGAAGATTCCATTTCCATAAAAGAGGGAAGATATTTTTTATAGAAATAATAGGAAAGTTCTATCAAAAGGCATTTTCCTGGCATTTTTCCTTTACGTTTTAAAGCAAAAAGGAAACTTTAAATAAAGTTTTACAAACTGTAGCTAACTTTGTAATACAATGCATCTGACAGTTATTTAGGCAAACTTTTCAAAGCTAATTAACATTGGATGGCCGAGATGAAGGCTTGTTGAAACCAGTTTTCAGGATCGACAAAGCTGAGATATAGCCTGTTTCCGTTACATCGCCAGGGCCGAAATCTTTGGTTTTAGAAGTGAGGTCAAACGCCTTAACCTAAGGCCTCACAGCTTGATGTAGACGTGCAAGGGCTTTCACTAGTACCCCATTGTGATTTAATTGAATTTAGGTTAACATTTGTATGATCGATATATTCAATAGGCTTTGGACAGACAGATGGGCCGGATGGCAGCCCTTCCTTGGTCAAGTCACATGGCGTAGAGAGGCTGGTCCCTAAATGTGTTGAGCTGGATGTCGATGTGCACTGGTGGATGATTGGGAGCTAATGTGGGGAGCATGTTAACATTTGAGGCAACCTAGCTCATTTATTAGAGCACAAGCCGCGATATTGTTGGTCACGGGTAAAGAAGTTATATAATATTCCTTGGGATACTTCCCAGAGTTATATGTTAGTTCTGAGTAAGGTTCCATCGAAGATCTTCATATCAGATTAAGCCCCGTCAAGAGTAGATTGAGCCACCTCATGTCCCTTGGATTTCACTCAACCACTGGCCGCATCGGGTTCAACTGGATTGGGTTAGGTTTGGTTCTTACGTAGTATAGGTTTGCAACTTTCTACTTTGTAGGCTAGTAATGATATAGAAATTTATAAAAACTCCTTTAAAACAGAGTACCCCAAGGAGAACATAAAACGTTTTCGCGGAAGTGCTATTTTCTCGTATTTTGCACATTTTTTCTTTACCTTTTAATGTACAAAACTTTTCTGTTTTAAGGTACCTTATGCCTTTGCAACTGGTGAGAATTCTAAGAATCGATCGACAGCGAGGAGCTTTTAA
>JAAAKM020005173.1:0-11227 GCA_010016025.2 Alatinidae sp. Z8VKAUB7J3 | reverse complement strand
ATAATATGACAATAAAATAAACTATACCACAGCTATCACTGATAATAGTAAATCTCATTTAAATAGTGTGAACCCTTAGTTCGTTATGTATTTGTTTCAAATCAGAAAAGAATTCTTCTATCTTCATTTTTAAGGAAATTTGTAAGTTTGTTATGAGAAAAAAGTTGCTAACTAATTGTTAGGGCTGAGGGTTGCTAAGCAAGTTGCTTCATTTTTTGGCCAATTTGAGGGATGAAGCCTTAGCAACTGGGTTGCTTATAAAAAAAAAGATGTACACTATTACATTGCAAATTTGCCAGTGTTTCGATGGTGATTGAAAAATTTCATAACGTCAAAGTTACACTATACAATGACGTCAACAGTACATTTGTCATTCATAGTACTCTGTGAATTTACATTTATCTCAGAACAGTCTAGTGATCGTTAGGTACAGCTTATCTGGCTTGAAAGCAAAACTAATTGTCCTTACTAAGCTCATTAAAAATAATATTGACAAATATGAACCTCTCAGTTAATGTTAAACTTTACGACCACGCGTGCCTTGGCTTATTGATTAGGGCATCAGAAAATTATAAGCACAACAATACATGCTGATACATAAAACTAGTCGCTGCAACATAGAACTCGTATAAGGAGAAATAAAAATAAATCTTTAACCAACCAAAAACTTTTGCTTCTATTACAAGACGAAAATTCAAACAATTGTTTCTTTTGACAGCTATTTGATACCAAGGGGAGATCAGGTTCCTTAGCAAGCACGGGGGTTGTATCCTGGGTGTGATGATTATTTTTTGAAGTCTGTAGACTAAAGTGTCACAATCAGCAACATGGATGTAAACACCCTTGCAATGACTGAATCGGGCATGTGAACTAGCAGAAGTAAAGTAAAACGATCTCCTTGCTTGCTCTTCCTCTCAGACCTAGCGACGGGTTTTACTCGTGTGTGAACCAGACTTTACCTTTGATCCTGACAAAAACTTGCTATTTCTGAACAACAACAAAGTAGACTTTCGGTAAACGTCGTTGCCTAGAGACAGCAAAGAGGTGCATTTGATAATGAAGTGGACAATTTTCATTACATTAGCATTTCTCGCCTTCTAAATTACTTCTTGTTTCACGTTCAGCTGAATACCTGCAACGTTCTCGCATTCATATCCTCATGGTATGGATAAAATGGCACCTGATTCCCACGACTTTGAAAATCGCTCGTATTTTTCCAATACCTAAGGACAAAGTGACGTCAGAAGATAATCTCTGTACCTTGACTACACCGGTCATTAAGTCTCACTATATATTGATCCACTTTTGCTGAAAATTAATCATCACTAAAGACATTTTTAGACTATTTTTATTTGAAAAATAACGTTTCAAGTTATGAAATTCCGGATTTCCAAAAATTTGCTTTAGATAAATTATGTTACTTTTTTAGTATATATTTAGAAAATATATTTGCTGTAAGTTTGCTACTCTTTTTTTCCTAACTGCTAGGGGGTGGGTGGATGTCTCATATTTTTTTTGTAAATCCCACTGACGTATTTGGATGATGATACAGGATGAAAACCTCAATAGTGAAAACGTAGGACCACGAGGAATTGAACCCCGTCCTTCAGTGCTGCAACGTGATGTGCTACCATTACATCATGGTCCCTTACCATTGAGGCATAGAAATTTGGGATTTCATTTCTTTCGGTTGACATCACTACACCCCCATAGCATTTTATAATGAAGCCCCATTTTACCAAGATGTTAAAGTACGACCTACCCCCATTTTATTATCAACCCCGTCCTTCTCAGAAAACAGCAATCGTTTAGTGACAAACAAAACTCTTTCTGAGAACACACGTAACTACGAAAATATCTAAATGAAATTGTCACCCATCTTTAAAAATGGCCAAAGACATTTTTACTGAAAAGAAACAAAACATTTCAGAATTTGTACGACTAATTCCAATTTGCTATCATACAATTGCATTGCAGGGTCGTTTGTAGTAACTTTATATGTGAAAACAAAATTTAATATTCAGGGGGCTTATATTCGGAAGGGCTTAAATTCGGGATTTTATGGTATTTAAGCTGTTTATTTTAAACATCGTGTCCCGGGATGCATGAACAATCAACAGCAATGTCAATAATTTCTAGAATAACGACAGTTTGTTTTATTTATCGAATAATTTATGAAACATTTACATACTACTTCAGCAATTCTGTATTATTTCTTCTACGAAATACATATGTAGTGTGTATCACGTTTAAAACTTAGATACTTTTTGAAGAGTAATTCCTTGTTTACTAATTCCTAACTGATGATGACGTTAATGGCAATGCTACTGATGATATTAGTGATGATGATGATGATGATGATGATGGTGATGATGATGATGATGATGACGGTGACGGTGACGGTGATGGTGATGATGATGGTGATGATGATGATGACGATGACTACGAGGATTATGATGATGATGATGATGATGACGATGATGATGATGATGATGATGATGATGATGATGATAATGACTACGAGGATTATGATGATGATGATGATGATGATGATGATGATGATGATGATGATGATGATAATGATGGTGATGATGATGACGATGACTACGATGATGATAATAATGATGATAATGATGACGATGACGATGAGCTACTAACTATGACGATGGTTACAATCATAATGTTCTGGCTATGATAATGATCATTATAATTACGATAATGATAGCAGCAACGAAAACTACGATGATGATGACGATGATGTCAACGTATAAGAACACACCTCAAGATAGCACAGTCAAGGATAGAGTAAACCCATTTATTTAGCAACCGAGGTCAACTAGTCCTTTTTTGAAACACAAGGACAAAACGACAAAGCCTACTACAACGAATTCATAAAATGTCTTTTAGTGAAATAATGAACACTAATGCATAGGAGCTTTAGGGTGTTATAGGTTGGCGCTGTATTTCTTTCAACATAATAAGCTTTCGTTAAAGTTACAATGTGCCTCTTTATCTCCTTAACAAATTAAACTTGTTATATTTTACAGAGGTATTTAGCTGTACTAATCTGTCTACATATATACAAACTAACGGGGATTAAAGATATCGTATGTCCTTCAATTTAACGGGGGATTTCTAACCACAAGGGATGAACTTTAGGCTGGCGCAAATTAACTATTAAAGTCAAATTAAAATGAGATATTTATCATTTCTGTTGTCCGACAGTCGGGATTGAATTTAGGGCCTTAACAAACCTGCAATCGCTGATAGTTCACAACATTTTAATAAGCAAAATTGAACATTTTATACTTGAGCTGAGGTGAAAACCATTTTAAAATGAACCAGTGTACCTAATCAGCCTCTTTTTAGTTAGAATTTTACAAAGGTGCAAAAACATACATCCTTCAGATTGGGGAACAAAGTGTTCCTGGCTAACGTTTCTTATGTCTTTGTTGGTATTCCTACCTCCGCTCTTCCCCATCATGCTATTCTTGTACTCTTTTTTACCTTTCTGCTTAATCAGTTCCTTTCCATTGCCAGCCTCGCTATTTCGTGTTCCGTAACCTTACTTTAAGCCTACCACATCCACAAATATACCTCGTAGTTTACGACATTTAGACTTATACATCAAAAGAATCCTCCTTCTTACATTCTTTCTGACTCCTCTCTCTCTCTCTCTCATCTCGTCCCATTTGTACAAATATCCCACCTTCCCACCTTCCCACCTTACTACACCTGTAAGTATCTCTCAAACGACAGACTTCAATCTCCAGAATTTTAGATGTAGGCGTTCTGATTCTAATGTTATGTTTAACCTTCGTGTTTGAACTGCCCTGCTATTTATTGTTTGTTCCTGAAATACCTGCAAAGTATGATATCTTTACAGACAACACCTGTATTCGTGTTTGTTTTGACAGCTACACATGCAAGGTTGAAAATGACATAACGTAACTGATATTATTGCAGTGCTGCATTCGTGACGATGAAAAGTCCGGACCGAATCATCTTCAACATTTCAGAGCGGGAGTATGCCATTAACTGTAGCACTGGTCCAAAACTTGGGTTTATTAAGCCCGGAGGGGTCTTCTATTACTTTATCAAATGGTCCGTAACCTATTAAGTGTCGTAATAAAAAGAAACGATAAATCAAAGGTAAGACGACAACAAGGGACCTGTGATATAGACAACGTTTCGTATCTTCTTCAAGATTTCGTCTTAGTGTCTTAAGGGTTTAGTTATTTTCCAAATCTGTTTTCTTCGCCTGCCAAACATCCGTTTCATTTATACTACTTGTGCCAGCAGCTTCTTTTACCGTCATCGTAATTAGGGCCTACTAGGCCTACGAAAAGACGAAACTTTGTCTGAATTGTTGTTTCCGTCTTGGTATCTTGCCTATAGTTTGTCGGTGTTAAAGTCACCATAACACTTGAAAAGATAAATGTTGCTCATTGAGGGCCAACATACTTCTCCCCTTCTTTCTCATCGACAAGTACATTTCATGGTATATTTTCATCAATCAGTTCTACACATTACCGGGTCAATTAGTTCAAACAACATTAGCACAATTTATGTCTTTATTCTTTAACAGCTTCATTTGCCTATTTTCTGTGGCGTCATATTAAACATGAGATAGACCTGAAGGCACACTCTCCCACCCCCACCCCCCGATCTTGGATAGGGTAAAGATCCATCCTATTTGGTTTAATAGCCCACAGCTCTAAACTCATTCCCTGCAGTGACTAATACAGATATAAATGCCGAGGATCACTTCTGGAAATATTTTTTTTACATTCTTAGTAACAAATCGCTTCCTAAGTTGCAAAGGTTGTTCGTAGAACAACCCCTAAGGTTTTTCTTTGCTGAGAAACTTAACAAAATTATCATATTTCATCGCTTCATCTTTTCAGACTTATGTCAGTGGGTTTTACGTCGACTTAACACAGTTGATGTTAATATAACATTTCTGAACATCCCACATTAACCAAGGTAAGACAGTTATATCCATTAATTTGGATAACATGTCGCTATATCAGCAGATAGATTCTCGTAAGCTCCTACATATTCAATCAAAATTCCTATAATCTACTCGTGTATTTTACTTTTGGCTTGTGGTTTACATCCCTATTCATTTTTGACTGACCAATGAGCCATGCAATCGAGCCTAACATTAATATAAATCGCCCCTGTAATGGAATACTTACCACATATGATCTCCCTAGCCTCATCAACATCTTCAACTCTTTATAAAAGCGTAAAAGTGATAGGATGGACCTTAAATCTGGCGAAAACGCTAATCTCCATACCTCTAAGTTTTATCAGCACGGTCCAAGATGTGATAAAGAAAACTTTGCTATTTTATAAATTAAAGCGCAAACCAACTGTCTTTTGATTCCAAGTACAGTTTTCGGCGTATTGAATAGTTTGTTTTTTCATTGGGCTTTTTCAGTTCATCTATAAAGCTCTAGCGCAGTTCTTCTCAACGTGTGTCTGGGTTCCTCGAAAGGGGATATTTGTAGGGTAAAGAGGGTAAATTCAAGCAAGGGGTGCCAGGGGGTCCAACAGCTAACAGTATTGTCCTTTTTTTTCTTCCGTCGAAGCAGGAACCTTAGACTTAGGTTGAAGTTCTCTGGTCAAAGTTCTAAGACCAGTAATTGATAAATATGGTTTCCTCTTACTCCCATATTGTGCTAACTTGGTAAGCAAGTCAGGGCTCTTTATTGACTTTCTGTTTTGTACAGTACACGTTAGTATCGGTGGAGGGAAACTACGATTCACCTTTAGTTTTACCAACACTGTAATAGGCTGATGAAATTTTGTGCTCAAAAGTTAGAATCCGTGTGCATTTCAGGATATCGGAGACGAGCTCGTGAAAGAAAAATAGCTCAGAGGAGCTCTTAAACAACTTCAACATTTCTACTTTTTATGAATAAAGAGATAGACCACATATATGATCCTCTGATTATAATCTACTGGTCTCTTGTGTTGTTGTCATGACGATGGCTCTGATTCTCATTGGTTGCAAGACTGCTTTGCTAATTCTTCGCATTAATAATTGTATCTTAGTGTATCAAAGGATTAAATAACATGTTTGATAAATCGATTTTTAGGCTTTGATTGTAAATCCTGCTATATCTTGAGAATGTGTAAGAGACGATTCGTTCCGATAAGCAGTTGTACAAACCTTTCTATTGTACATCATGCAAGATTAGGGGTGTTTTCATTCAGACGTGTTTCTAGATGGAGAGATTTTATAATAAAGAGAGTGACCAGGAATACATATGTATAGTTAACAGTTTGATACACGATCAGTAGCAAGCCCCGTCGCGTTCTTGATATCTTAAAGGCTCCTTAATTATTTATTAAACTTTGAAGTGTTATTATGACGGAAATTTTACATAGAGTTATCTCAGAAATAGAGTGATTGTAAGGGATCAGCATATTACCAAGAGATACTTGTCAAGGAGATTAGGTGATAATACCAACAATTTCAAACATTGAAGTTTATACGTGCTTTAAGACACAGGTTATTAATGAGAATAAATGTCACTGCTTATAGTTAGTATTGTAGACACATAAGAGTATCTGCTCGTGATCACTTTAGTTGCAATGCAGAAGTAGAACTACAAGAAGGCAAAATACAAACAGTAAGAATTGAAAACTTGGAAGAAGGTGAAAAGAGGTAGAAGAAGTTAAAGTAGTAGTAGTAACAGCATTAATAAATGTAGGAGAGGTTTAACAAAGAAGTAGTAGTTTTAGTATTAGTAGTAGTAGTAATAGTAGTAGTAGTAGTGGTTATAGTAGCAGTTGCAGTAGTAGCAGCAGTAGTTGTTGTTGTTGTTATAGTAGTGGTAGTAGAAATTGTAGAAGTAGTAGTAGTATTAGTAGCAGAAGTAGTAGTAATAATAGTAGAAGTAATAGTAGTAGTAGTAGATAGTAGTAGTAGATAGTAGTAGTAGTAGTAGTAGTAGTAGCAGTAGTAGCAGTAGTAGTAGTAGTAGTAGCAGTAGTAGCAGTAGTAGTAGTAGTAGTAGTAGTAGTAGTAGTAGTAGCAGTAGTAGTAGTAGTAGTAGTAGTAGTATCACAATCACAATTACCCCCTCAGAACTTGTATTTAAGAATTTCATCGAGGACTATTGTCTATTAACTCATCGCCGGTCAAAAATCACCTACAAATCTGTATATAGAAATACACGATCAGCTGAGCAAGAAAACGAAAAGGTGGTCGTAAAAATATAACAAGACTTATGTGGCACCCATGAATCCCATCTATATAACATAACTTTATTAATTCCCGTATCAGATAACTACTGAAAGTATATTTACAACATTTTGTTTACATTTCAAACCGTATTCAAACTGTGAGTTGTACAAATATTCCGCCATATTTTCAGTAGACTAATGCCAGCGTTACTGTTACACAATTCGTGTACTTCATTAACTAGCAAAATTCTAATAGTTTCTTTTAGATTTCAGTGGGTCTTTGTTAAGCAGTGAAGAAATTGCATTGTTGGTAGTAGCAGTATAATTTCCCTTTTTAGGGCTGTCGATTTTAAAGTAGGACTTGCTGTTAATGTCCCTTTTGCTACTGCCTTTATTACGTTCCCTGAGAGAAAGCGTCGAAGTCAAGATAAAAACTGCTTATCCTAGCTGGACGTTCTGGAAATATCGAGTGTCGTTGTTGGAACCCATCCAATGTTTGTGAAACAATAGATAGTTGATATGGCTGTTATATTCTTTAAGAAATGCCATGGTGATTGTAAACACAGCAAATCAGCCCCAGCTTGAATGCTTGTTTCCAAGGAAACTGCTTGCAGATTATATTTCCTCCTGGTAAATTCGATTCCAGGTACCGTAAATTATTTAAACCATTCAAATGCTTTTTTCCCTTGTTGTAAACACAGGAACCTCCAAACGCCGGCGATAAGTCCAAAACTTATCAATGTGATGTATCACCCTCCCAATCAGCATCGAACGATTTTGAGAACTATCTTATGACATTGTTGCTGTCCGCTTTGTTTCTTTTTCTTTTTTTGAGGTCATTTTAGATCGCTTTCGTCTTACTTCTGGTGTTATTGAACTCCAGTTAAAGTTTCTTATCATTGACACTGATGATTGTCTTGGAATATGAACATGTCGTGGAAGGCTAACTGTGACATCTTGAGGCATGTAGCATTCCTCGTATTTCTCCCTAAAAATGGAAGAGTGTGAAGGTTATTTAAAATAAATTTTCTCTACAGAAGTTTAAAATTTAATAATAATATGTCATATGTTGGTACTATCATCGTAGATTAGAATTATAAGCCATTATAATAGGGCGTCACAAAACATTTCTTCAGGGAACTATAGTTACTCTCTCAGAATAAAAACGTAAAAAATTAACAACCGTAAAACAAATATCGCGGATATAACACATTTAATACAAGGTAACACAAGGTAAGGCGGATTGGGGGAGCCAAATAGGTTCAAATCTTAGGGGTGGGTTCAAATCCCCCCTTTCACTAAAATGCCTTTGATCATTGTGTGGAAAGGGGTGTTATGTGTCGATATGCATATCTTGCTGTGAATGTGACACAATAACTGTCACAATCAATTTCAATTTTGATAAAGCTGAAAAGTGTTCACGGAAAATTGAAATTTGACAAATCTTTGGGGGTCATGGCCCCCTCTCCCCCTGTTCCCCCGTCTCTGTACGTACAAAACGTAATGAATTTGCAAAAAAGCTGCTTATGTCAAATCATATTTCAACTTACCTCTTTGACGAACAACCAAAACAGCCAAACATGATGATACGATAGCTTGATCTATTTTGAAGAAAGGAAAATCCAAATTGATACCAAGAAGAGAAATTACTATGCTTTTTAGTAAAGCTAAATTTTTTATCAGATCGATAAGCTCTGCAAGTGACGGTAAGAGTTACAACATAGCAATCCCGTTGCCAAGATGAATTAAGCAGGGGTGACAAAGAAATTCTCCAGGGGGGTGGGGGGAAGGATAATTAATGTAACATTGTCATTGTTAAAGGTTGTTAACATCATGTAGTAATAGGCGAATTAAGTTTGCTTTTCCAAAGAATGTGCTAAACCACTTTTATACAGTTAGGGTCAGCCCAACACATCGAGAAAGGGAGGTGACTTTTGGAGAGGTGCACCAAAAGCCTGAATTCCTTTTGTGGTAATGGGACTGCCACAGCCTTTCGGCAAGGAATGGATGTAGTATCTGTTCTTATTGATGACAGATGCTCTCCGTAATCCGCGAGAGGTGGTCCTACTGGGTGGTTGAGTCTGCCTCATGGCTTTCGTCTCTGCCTAGTAGCCAAAATTTAGGGGCGTTGCCCTTGGACACCCCAGCTGCCTTTTATTTATTTGTGAGCCTGTTTGGTGGTTTTTCTGTTTATTTAGGGTAGTTTCAATGTCGGACCCACTGCTCATCAGGGTTTTTTGATTGAGAGATTGCACCAAAAGCCTGAATCCTCTTGTGGAAATGGAACTGTGACACAGTTAAGATACAAACAGAGGCTCAAAATGATGATGTTTAGGAGTAAAAGAAAAGTATAGCAACAGGAGGAAGTCCTGATTTTTGTAGTTAACTAAATGCAAGGAGATGCAAGGAGTTTCTTGAATTTCATGATCGTTGATGAAATTAACTCTCTTATAAAACTGGTATTGGTAAACGGAGGGAGAACGGGTAGATAAAGTGGAATAAAGAAAACATTCAAACGGAATATTTTTCATTGATACACATAGGATAATATAGCAAGAAGAACAAAATAGGTAAATCATCAGTAACTCTTAATAAAGTGAGAGTGACTTTTATTGTAAACAAAAAACGTCTTAAGAACAAGTCTCCTAAGACATTCTATGACTACGTGTAAAGTAGATTTTCACAACGGCATGAAAATGTACCCGATACGTGAGAAGGGAATCGTTTTAAAACCTTTAAGATATGTAGAGTGTCACTTTTGCCACGACTTGACAGCTATTCACTCTAAAAATTGTGTTTATGCTAAATAAAAGTGGATAGAAGTACTGAAGTCGAAAAGGCGTGAGATTATTTTAAAAGACAAAACTATTGCTGCTACCCAACTCTCCATTTTCGTTGTCACATTTAGATGAATTGTTACTTCTTTGAGATCTTTGAGAGAAGTAGAGCGATAGGTTTCCCCTCTTCCCCTCCCGTAGGGCCAGTATTGATGAAGATACATGGTGATCATTGCCTATTGGAAACGTGATTCTTAGAGAGAGATTAAGAAGAGGTATGACTTTGTTTCAGGTACGAGATCATTCGCAATTAACACTCCCTAACAGCTTTTTACTTTTCTGTTAATTACAGTAAATAACAGTTCACATCATATCTGTTAAGTATAAACCCAAGAACAGTTGAAAAAGTGCAGGGGAAAAAAATGGAGAAATATTTTGAGACTTACCTTGTGAACAAACTTCTGACCACAACTGTCGTATTGAGAGGAATGAAGATGGTGCTGTTTGACTTGTGAACTCTTCAACACCTACTTTAGAAATCCAATAAACAGATGATTCATACAGCAAGGCACTGTAAATGATTTCTTAATGACATCCTTTCCATTCCACGAGGAAACTTTCCTGTTTTTTTACTAATTCAATGAACTCTTCACGGACAATCATTGTGATTAACGCTTTGTTCAGTTACCTCTGAATACTGCCATTAGCTGCTGTCTTTACAAAATGGAATAGAATGGTAGGTCTTAAAAGTACAAAGGAAAAGGACATTGTTGATTTAACGAGGATGACTAACTAATTACTTAAACTTTAAAGAGGGAGAAAGAGAGCTTTCGTATTTCCTGGGATAGGTGTTTATAGTCAGTGAAACCTCTGATTGATCATGTGAGGTAGTTTATTCACACTTCCTGAAGGTATGCCTTGTCTCTTTGACGTTCTGATGTTAGCAGCCCTAACATGCTTCCCTGTTTCCTGTTACTCTAAAAAGTTTATACTTAGTGTCTTAGGCCTACATGATTTTTTTAAATAACTAACAGCTTTCTCTTTCTTCCAAAACTTATGTCCTTTTGCTTCTCTCCTTCTCTCTCTTAACTTCTCTTCTTTCTTTCTTTTTGCGTCTCTTGGTTCTTTCTATTTACTTTTCTTCTTTTTTCCCCTTTACTTCTCTTCATTCTTTCTCTTAACTTCTCTTCTTTCTTTCTTTTTGCGTCTCTTGGTTCTTTCTATTTACTTTTCTTCTTTTTTCCCCTTTA
>JAAAKM020005171.1:0-11227 GCA_010016025.2 Alatinidae sp. Z8VKAUB7J3 | reverse complement strand
GATTGATAGATGACTGCTATGAACAGGTGACCGCTCCATACAGGTGGTCTTTCAATAGAGGTGGCCGCTAAGGTAGGCTACACTATATAGTGCTTAGCTATTGATACCTAAATGTTCTCGTTATCTTTACTGACACTAAACAAAACCAAGTTATCAAGATTCCAGAGCATATAATAAGTGAAGTGCCTTTCCCAAGGGCGTATCATTTAGTTCCAAGGGTTCAGAATGTACGATCACAACTGACCAGAATTTACGTACAGCAGATAGGAAAGGAATAGAGTCCCAGCCGGGGTTCAAAGCAAGGACACCTGTCCTGCTAAGCCATCAGGGTGGTATTTTGCGTTAGTATAGGAAAGAGGTAGGTACTAATGTTCCTATTTGAGGACTTAGTTTTGCTGCAAAGTGCAGTTTCTCATCTGAGCATAAGGAAAGACGGGATGCGTGTACAATAGCAGAGGAAAATTTACATATCAAAGTCTGAGGAATAAGAGATTCACGTATGGCAATAGATCCCGCGTACACAGATTGGCCTTCTATCTATCATTAAACTATAATGTCACAGAGATTTGGAACAACCATATTGTTCAAAATGGGCTTGTAGTAAGGGTAAGAAATTTTAAAGGATTACTATGGGCTATTGGGGGGGGGGGACGAGGGGGCTGATATTGCGTCTGCTTAAGGACAGCCTATGGACATTTGTATCTTGATGGGAAATTGGAAACGCGACTAAACCCCCCATAACTACCATGGCCACGCGCCTGGTTCAAAGAAATGTTGAACCTGTTGAAAGTCCCTCCACGCCTATAAAGCTATTGCGTAATCTTTTCAATTTGACTTTTAGCATTTTCTCGTGTCCTCATTAACTTAATCTGCTAGAAATATAAACTAGTGACCCAAGCATAATTTTCTCGAACTGCATCTGGGGTAGCAGTCCCAAAAACGATTATGAATGCTCAGTTCGATCAGTCGCTCGCTGTAATCACCAGACTCTGATGCAATTTTCTCCAATTTGCTGCGCATCAAGGATTTTGTGTTCGATTTTTTCTACACGGAAAAGTTTGCTGCACAGCAATAATACTGATGTACCCGGACCTTAAATTTTGCTGTATGGATGACATCATCCGGCAATGAGGGGAATGACCAAAGTTGCTTCATGCGGTTAAATCATGCTGCACAGCAGGACCATAAACCAGCCCTCGCAGTGATTAAGACCGACGACTACAGGGTTTTTTTCGGTTGTTACATATAAGACTGTTAAGGTGTACGCCGCATCACATTTTTCTGATTTGCCTTCATAGCTTCGTTTGTAACTGTTTTCGAGCTTTAGACCAGTTTAAAAGCATCTACCTACCTATATAGAGGCTTAAAAATCTAGGAAAACACCATCGATGTCTCCTATCGTGTTCTCCGCCAGAAAAAGCACACACGATTTGTTATGAGAAGGGGTAACCTTCTAGAGGCCGAGTTGTTATCAAAACTGTCTGATAATCGACGTTCCAGTCCCCAGTTGTACTGTAATATCTTTGAAAAAGAACTCTATTATGCTTCGCCATTCTAACGTGTAAAATTGAGACGATTCTATGATAGCTGAAAACACGTAAGTGGCGTGTGTGGCTGCCCCATCGCTAGGAAATGGATCAGAAAAAAGTAGCAACAGCAGACCTGAGGTATGAATTAAATGGCAGTTGTAAAGCGCCTTGGAATGTACCTTAGTACACAAAGGGCACTATATAAAAACAGTGTACTTAAGAAATATGTTTACTAGGTAACTAAGAACTCGAAATCAGACGCAGACGTTTCAGTTGCATTAAAAATGTAATATTTGTTTTGAAAGTGCACGAAAATCAAATAACGAAGTCAGGCTCGTAGCCTTTGAAGCAAAGATATTGTGAATTGGGGGGGGGGGGGGATTTGACAGGAGAATAGGGGTGAGGCAAAGTCCTCTTGTAGTACTACTTGTCTACGGATAAGAATGGAGAGGTGACGCTTGATTCTCATTCTCCTACTCATCCGGAATACACTCAAGCTATCTTTTGCCGTAAGATCTGTATGACATGGTTTGGCCTACACACAAACTTTACGATTCGCAAATTTAATCGATAAACCACTTTTTTCTTTTTGGAATACCGAACAAATTCTCGAGAAAGTAACAGAAATTACCATTTGTTCTTTGGACTTTATTCAGTCCTCGAAATTTTGAGAACGTCGGTTTTGCAGAAGGGCGGTTTGCCTCAAAGTCGATTAACTCCACTCTGCAGTTCTTTATAAGTTAAGTTAATCATGGCCAGCAAGTTGCTTTGAAGTCGCTATTGAAAACTTTTAAATGCTGAGTTTGTTAGCTCAAAGGCTAGCCAGTATTGGGTTTTTTCTTTATTTAAAATCGCTGGAAAATTTCATTAAGAACAGTTTCCAATGAAAAATTAATGTATGTACACAAATCATCTCAGATAGCCGCGCTCGTCAATGTCCAAGAAAAGCTTATAAGGCATCCCTAACTGTGATTTACTACCCTACGTTCGACTGGTAAGATCTTAATGAAACACTCCCTGGGGCAATCAATGGTCTTACTTATAAATATTGTTTTGGCGCACACTTAAAGTTGGCAAGACAAAGTTATTAACAAAAGGGAAAGGAAAAAAACAGGGAAAGAAAAAAGTGGCAACGTTTTATATAAAATGTATGTGTACTAGGACTACGTTGTTGTAGGTAGGCCTGTTCTCTCTAAGAGGGAGAAACGTTACCTCCTGGGGAGGTATTAAACAGTATATCACAATTTAATATTCGTAAAGCAATGTGTGTAAAAGTCCGAAATTTTGCAGGATTGAAATCACAGAATTGATGAATAAAGATTGACTTTCCTCTATCTATTATTTAGAAAATATATTATCTGAACTACTTTGTAATGTGAGTTTAGTAGATATTACTAGAGAAGATTGAATATGTCACAACCAGCTATAGAACCTAGGATCCAATTAATGTTGGTGTGTTACTTTGCAACCGATGTATATTTGTCGCAGTAATGGCATTCATTTTCTCCAGTCGCCACATTAGTTTCCAATCCTCCAATTTTAACTTCACAAAACTGCAGTTGTAAAGAGTGAAGATCTGTCCTTCTCATTAAAGAATCTTGCAACACGAATAAGTCCAAGAAGGCGCATAGTCTTCAATTTACTTATTTTAAGGTGCTTTCTATGAAAGACCTCAGTGTGGTAGGTGCTGAAACTACTCTAACGTAACGGAATTTCTTCCTTTTGTTGTTGTTTTTCACGAAGATCTGAAGTTTAATGTACCATAGCCACAACATTTTGACATTGTAAATTTAATTCTTTGCTGATAATTCTGGGATGAAATCCGACAGAGATGATTGTTCAGCAGAAACCTCGTTGCAACTGTACTATTCAACTCAGAGTAGCTAAGATGTTCCATTATGTTCAGATAGTCACGATTATCACGCCAGCCATTAAGAAAGCGAAGCCTTCCCGATGGGCAGTGACAGCGATGTGCCAAGAGAAGACAAGTAGACAATGGCTCAAACAGAAACGCGAAAGCCACCGTGAATAGAGAAACCTAGCGTGTGGTGGGCTTGGAATTTGGTAGTGTTTACAATGTAGCATAGAAAGATTTTGTTACAGGTGGCCAAGGCTATTAATTTTGTAAAAAAAATCTGTGTTTAACAACCGTCTATAGATATTGTCTGTGGATTAAGAAGAATGCCTAAGGATGGTTGATTTGCTACAGCTTTACGAAACATTGTAAGGTTAGCATAGGAGTCTACGATAAGCTTCAATTGACATGTGTCAGTGTATATTCTTCTTAAATAAACTGGAGGTGAAAGGCGTTTGGAATCTGAACATTTTGGAAGCACAATCACCAACTTTGGATCTTGGATGCAGTTGTAGTGAACATTGTAACTCGCTGAGGGCCGTGCTATGGCTGCTCCAAAGTAAATTCTAATCAAATAGTAACTAAGGTTTCGTGATAGTAGTATTATCATGCTTACTACGATCTTGCCATAGTTTCAAAGCAGATTTTACTACTACCACTGACCACAGTTACATATTTATTTTGAGGTAAGTGTAACGTATTTTGCTTCTACGACCTTTCAGGGGCCTGTTTGGATATGTAAACAAAGTTTGCTATTTAGGTTAAAGAAACTGCGCAGCGCTGCTTAAGGTATGTCTCGTAAGGTTCACATTATAGGAACTTTAAATAATAAAGAAGAAGCAAACTGGTACGTATCCAGTAGTAATAAAGCTAGGCACTGATATCGTAGGGTGCAAGAGAATGTGTCAAGTTGGAGAAGAGTTTGATATTGCCTACTGTAAGTGTTGAAGTGGTGCTGTTTCACAAGCAATAACGCTCCCATAGTAAAAAGACGGAGGAACAGGCTTCTTAGAAATGTTGCAAGTTGAATTCTCCCTCTTGTTGTGTAACTGCTTTCATTGAATTATTGTGATTTGCTCATTTGTTGATACAACACTTATATTTGCATATTTGGGTAACTTTCTGCTATTTTTGTGAAGTAATAGCGAAGTCAAGGAGGTATATGTAATGCATGCTGTTGACTGGCCATTTATTAACTCCATGTAAATAAGCGCTTTTTGAATATTTTTCCACAGCTAAGCATATATCCTTCAGTTATACCCCTTTTGTTGATGGTAACAGCTATGCTGTCTAATTATTCCTCTCAGCAAAAGGTCATGTAATTTCTATTTTCAGCAGAAAGTAACCAATCACACATATTGCCTTTATTTTATTTATATCAACTTTATTTTAAACTCATATTTTACTTTATGCTGCATAATTTTTTACTACTTCAAAATTCAGACGTTAGTAGCTCTTTGTGCCGATGACTTAAATAGAGATGTATTGTTAAGTACAAAAATGATACTAAGTTTCAATCTTGTCTTATTAGGAGGAGAAAAAGTTTGTATAAACAATTTCTCGATAACAGAAGCACCCGTTGTCAGTTTTATTAGACTATGTAAGTGTCTAACTGTCGTGATATGCTATCATAGACCAATATGTCAGCAGGTCCTCTTTCAACCCAGATTTGAGGAGGGGCAAAAGAAAAGTTTTTGGGAGTTTGTTGTTTAAAAGACTGCTATGATAGAGCTGTCGACATTGGCAATCTCAAGTTAGCTACTCAACAGAAACCCAATACATATTAAAAGGCAACTGAATGTTAAGTAGCCATCACCCTCTCTGTTTTTACATCCAATTTTGACATGTGAAATTTTAGGGTCGTATCACCTGTGCATCAAATACTATCTTAAGGGACGTTTAATGATCTTGCGGTTAGTGAGGATAACAGTTATGTCCTCAAGTATGTTTTGAATTTCAGAGGTCTCGTATAGCAAAGCCGACTTGTCAATGGTTTGGTAAGGAATTATAGATCGAGGGCAGAGATTCTCAGTCTCAAGCCTTGAGTTCATCTAGAGTGACCCATGAATCAGAGTCCATAAAATATGACAGTTGCACATTAGCGAACAGGAGAGAGGTCAAGCCTAAGGATGGTACGAGTGAGGAATCTTTACAACTATTATTGTCAAGGTTGGTGCGGTAGACAAATAGCAAGTGCTATCAATTGCCTGAACAAACTGTTAAACGCTGATGAAAGTGTACTGTCAGGCCGTATTGTAGCTTCGTATACATTTTTTTCTACTTCTATCTGATCATGAGTAGAAGCTCCTGATAATAAGAAAGCGTCTATGTACTTTCACCTTAAATTTGATGTAATTTAGTCAAACATTTTTGTGACTTTACTTTTGAGGAAGATAAAGAACACATATTTTATAGCCAAAAGACAGTCAAACCTCAAACATTTACCCCCTTAACTGATTCTAATTGTTTAGGCCGTTTTTTAGTCTTCTGGCCATTTCGCCATGCCATTTCTGAAGCTAAAGACCACCTATTGCAGCATTTCTCTTTTTTCAGCCACAAGCGATAAGATAATATGTGTCAAGGCCGCGGTACACAGGCCAGATTGGGCAAGATAATACGATGTTGAAAGAAATGTGGCAAAAAATGCTCCCTCCTTGGTCAATGTTTACGTTAGACTCTTCTGTTGTGCATGTTTACCCATTCGTAAGATTTTATTATAGTATAAGCGGACGGCGCAGAAGCAAATTTTCTGCCAATGAATTTCTAAAACAACATATTATCGTGCTAGATTTGTTGAAACAGTTGAGTGCTCTTGCTCCTTCATCCTCTCCCTCATAGTCGGATATGCTATCGACACACCTGCTGCAGATGATAATGTTACTAGCTGAGTTTGCATATCAGATGGCAGTACAGGTAGCAGAAGACACTACCCACAAAAGACTAACAGTTTACTATTCGTTGCCCAATGAAGTCACTTGTTTTTGTTCTTTCATCACAATACGATCGATTTACTTAAAAATTTGACAAGTAAATATCGTAACATAGTGCAACAAATCGATAAAAAACCAATTTCAAGGATTTAAGTTCACTTTAATTTCTTATCTTATTTTCTGTTTTCTTGTTGTTTATTTGTTACAATCTGTCATTTATTTCTTGTTTCCATCATTTCATGGATATTTTCCCTATATATTGTCCAGTTGCATTGATTTCGAGTGTAATTCTCTATTATTCTTTGTAATTATCTATTCCACATCATGTATGTAATTAGTTATTTTCAGTTTCATAAAGAGTCCCACTGTTATAGGGTCTGATAAACGACTGCAAATTCCTTGCTCAAGGTCTTGATTTCTTTGCAGCAAAATCCAAAGCTGTGGAGAAATTCGTTAGTATAATTAGTTCAGACAAACTTAAATTGTTGGCTAACTCTTACTATTCGCTGCCTCATTCATGTCGTCAACTTTATCCTTGGCAGATAAAAGTAAATCTTATGAAAATATCTCAGTGTACGATACATTCAAGTGCGTTATAATTTGAAGTAAAAAGTTTTACTTTGTGGTAAGAGTAACGACAAACTTGAGAAAAGCGTAAGCCAAAAAATATATCATGTAGTTTATCTGTTTCCCTAATACATCGAAGGTAAATTTCATTTTCCCCTGTTTGGGTCTTGTCGACAAAAACTTGTTTTCAAATGATCAACCTGATACCTGGCAAAGACTTTGAAGTTTATATTATCAGCATTTTACATTTTCTAATTGCTATGGGCAAAATATTAAACAAAAGAGACTGCAGTGGCTCGTCGTTCCCATCAAATGCAGATCACTTTCATTAAAGAATAATAAGTCTGTATTCTGCTTCCTTTAACGTACTTGACGTACGTCATCAATAAAGGTCTGAAGTACATAAATTGTACCTGTCATGGTATGGCCAATGTAAAAAGTTAAAGCCATTAAATTCTAACCAAATTGTGTAAGTAGACCAGACAGCCGCATGGCACGTAGCAAATGATGCACAATTGTTAACACGTAGTAACTTTATGATAGGGAAAGATATCGATTGCCGTATATCAGAACGTCTGTTTCACAAGTGAGGTTGATAAAATGGCAAGCTACTGTACGTTTTCATGTTATTATTTATGGTTGCATTGCACAGCATTGTAGATCTGTTTATTGTCAAACTATACGCTACTAAGCCAAAGCTAGAATTCCCTTAGTTAAGCAACGGCAATATCACACCCAGCATAGTGTTTTCTACAAAACACTGAAACTATTTCTCCTATTTTCGAGTTATAACCTAGAAAAAGATTCCCTCAATTAATTTTACTTATATCTTAATTTAATCTATAAAAATCTTTAAGACATCTTGCGTTATACCTCCAATACTTAAGACGTTTTTGCATCAGCATCAAGAGAACACTGTATTAATCATGTTGTTGCCACCAAGTAACCAAGGATGTTATAACCTAACGAGCGCTTAGTAGTGTATAGGAGCCATGGGCGCACGGCCAAAGGGGCTGAGGGGGTCTGCATCCCCGCAGTTTGTTAAAATGTTATATTTTTTCGGGCAAATTTTTTTTCCCTTTCCCACTTCGAATCAACCGTCTGCAGAACCGTCGATTCATGTCCTAATAATTTTCGGGCAAAGGAGTATTCCTTCGGGAACATAATCAACAGCCCCTTCAATATTTTTCGTCCGTTGCGCCTATGATAGTAGCGGTTTAGTAGCATATGGTAGGCCTGTATGGTGAGATTTTACGTTTTCAAATTCAGTGAGAGCAACAACGAATGCGAGGGCTTTTATTCGACATTTACACAAACGGGTAGACCTGAAGCTGTTCTTGTATCTGATTACTGACGTTGCGCTCGAACAATAAAGGTTGCTTTGACTAAATGACATAAGGTCAAGATCAGTAGAACGTCAGCTGTGAGGCAGACCATCGGATCTCTTCAGAGTCAATGGTCTGCCATTCAATGGTCTCGGATTTCAAAGTTCCACTTAAGATAACGGTTGACATAATCACTTTAATTCATGTTTTGTCTATTTATTTACTGTAAAGTCGGTTACGATATATGGGAAACAAGTCATACTTTTACTCACTGCAGGCTTAGCTAGGATCTTTGCTCAAGGCTGAGAGTAAACACTGGAGGAAATTATGACTTTTTAAGGCTGGGGGATTATCGCCTTTAGAGAAAGTAAGTTGAGAAAAGAAGCAAAACATTTCATGATCCGATACAGCCATGAAAGAGAGAATAAATACAAAGAAACCCTTTGTGGACTTTGTTGTGGGACATTAAGTATTTTTCGGGATATCAAACGGAAGTTATAATATGGTACGCTTAAGATGTGTTAATAGGGGAGAGAAATACGGAAGTTAAGCTTTGTTTTTGATTTGGATTCAAGTATTTTTGTCTATCATTTCTTTCAGATACAATTTGCGCAACGAGCTGTTTGCAACATTCAAGTGCTATTCAGGCTTGGTGTTTATGAAGTGATATTATTGTCTGACAGGTAAGTCGAGGATCCCAGGTAGTAATTTACATCATAAGGTTTGATATCATGGAATGAATCATAGCTTGTGTAGGGAAACTAGGGAACAGCTATTAGACATTAGTGGCTTTTTATGTTGTAATCGCAAAGCTTTGCGACTATGACTAAGTTAATTTTACGACTAAGTAAATTTTACGATTTACGTAACAGACAATGATACTCCATGTTCACGTATTAAGTTCAATGATACTCACTGCTACGTTTTATAACAATACTTTGGAAGCACGTATGAAATAGAATCAAGCTAAGAACACTATTCAGGTATATCAGCTCAAGCCGGAAGCATTAAAGAGGGGATTATATAGCTTGCTGGAAGTGCAGTTAGTTTCACAGATCTTGACTCGTTAAAAATAGCAACCGAAGTTAAATTTTAAAACTGTCAGAGGAAAAGTTATCTTCCTCAAAAAGATTTACACGATTTCCCCGTCATCCATAACATTTTAATCAGCTGCTTACCGAATATCACTAGAGAAGGAGAGCCAAAATCTTGTTTAAAGCAACGAGGCCACCTACGTGTTGAATTATCAGAAAGGTCAGATTTAATGGCAATATACAGCAATGCAGCAAATACATGACACTGGTTCTGTCGTTATTTCAAAGAAACTGCCAAAATAACCTAATTCTCATGATCTTTAAAGGGCTAGGACAATGCTGCAAGGCTTTTAAATCTGAAAACTAGTTGTTGATAGAGTAATGTAATTCATTTTTCTTTCTTATCATAACCATTTGTCACTACTTGAATTGCTAGACTCGTTTTGAGATGTGCGAATGCAATCGAAATACTTACTAGCGAGAACTTTGCTCGGCCACATACGAATCACGAAGCACTTTAACATAAAACGTGGACGAACGTTCCAAAGGTGAAGGGAGTTTGCTTACGATGAATTCTTGTACATTTGCCATAAATGCATTTGAGGATTATTTTCTTGTATCAAACTAACTTGCGCCTTTAGCAAGAGCTAATTCACCGAAGACTTGTTTTGGCCTGCAACAGAGGTTGATATCTGACCTGCTTGCAATGGAGAAAGCACACAGGAGCGAATATACGCGTAAGTTTGTGACGACGGGATGACTCGAGCGAAAATTATCTTAAAATATACTCTTATCACTTAATCTATCAGAATATTGACAATGTCACTCTTGAAAGAATCACGGAATACACCTATCGAACGGTATGCACAGTACAGTTGACATGATACAAATCTTGAATAGAAATTAATTCAGACCAATCAGCGCTAAGAACAACAGGAAACGTAATCATACAGTACATGTAGTTAACGTTGTAAAACTAGTTACTCATAATCCTATAACACTTATATGTACCTGATGATAATGCGCTTTTATCACGGCTAACATAAGAGCGGTATATCCACGTTTCATGTTCAGAATTAGAATCGTAAAGTCTCAAAACACAGTAGATCAGGGTCAGCCATGCCCTCTCTTCCCAGACGTGATCATGACGTGGACTTAAAAATAATAGCATCTGCTATTATTTAATAGCTTAACGACGATCACCACTAGCAAATATGAAAATTTGAAAAAAATTAGTCAGGGAAACTCTTGTAATCAAATTTAGGGAAAACTGTTGCATCAAAGTGCAGCGGGTTTTCATAGCTATTTTGTAAATTGTTAAATTGTAACATAATCTGAATGCAACGGATGCTACCTATCAAATGTTTAGAAATTTAAAATATTTTAATCAGATCCGTAACGGTGACATTTTCACCAGGCCGAAACTTGACAAGGTTATGGCCTCCTAAAAGTGCTGAATCTAAATGCGGAGTCAAAATGGCCGAAAACGAAAAATATCGTAAAATATCGTAAATAGCGCGATGACATGTTGTCGGGAGCATACGAAGTGCATAGAATACCTACAAGTAATGCAAGAGAGGACACCAAAAAGGAAACTGTAATTTTGGCAACCATGTGTCTCAGTAGGATTTCGTCTGGTCTAGGTATAGTCAATTTCAAGAGGACCTTGAGAAGTCTTTACGAAGACGAAATGTTGACTGAAGATAATATCTAGAAAGACATTTTTGGCTCACAGAAGAGGGGAAATTTGGTTCTTCACCATCTGGAAAGTTTTCCGAATATTCCTTTAGTTAAGTAAATATACCTGAATAAGTTGAATATGTAGAAGACTAGTGGTGAAAATATACACAGAGCAATGAGTGTTAATAAAATAATAAGGAGTTCTTATATTCTCAGTCAAGTTCAAAACTTTTGAAATAACTTGCAAGTAAATCTTCTTACTTGCTTTCTTATCTAGAAGAATAAGAATTGTGGTTGACCTAGATTT
>JAAAKM020005169.1:0-11228 GCA_010016025.2 Alatinidae sp. Z8VKAUB7J3 | reverse complement strand
CATATCAGTAAAAAGAACTGATGTCGTTAAAGCAGTCGAGAAAAAGACAGTCATAGTATCAAAACTGGAAGTTCCCACTAGCACCAATGGTCAGCCTGGTAGGTAGTGTGCATGTGTACCCGGCACACACTGCCACACAGTGGCGGTTTTTAGATAATGTGCATGTGTACCCGGGACAAAGTTCCATATCTATTCCTCTGGTTACGTCTCTTTAATGGTCGGTGCTTTCTTTCTGCTCCTACATTCCTTCTACCCTCAAAAGACGCCTCGTTTAGGTGGAGAGTTTTGCATTTCAAAAACAGACCGCAGGCAGTCAACCAAAGAGGCAAGTCACGTGGTATTACTTCTTCGGCTAACGGTCAGACCTTTAATCTGCCCGTCACATTTAGAGCCTTCTTCATTGTTAGATAGAATTTTGCACCCCTGATTGCTCTCTGCACTGCTCACCAAAGCAGTACAATGTTGATGACCCCTAAGCATCCAGTGCAGGTAAGCTCAGGGCAATCGGTGGTCTTTCAAAGTGATTAGATGCCAAGAATCTAAACATTAGAGATATAAGCTCGCCAGTTCCAGGAGAATACCAGGAGTTTGAGTCATCGATTTTTCATAAGTAATGGCAGACGTGTAAAAAAATGGAGATTACATTTTCAGTATTATATGGAAAGTCATAAGTACTGTATTTGTGTTGGAAGAAAAGTAGGAAAAACGACAACAAAACCTAAACGGAGGCATAATTTTTATAGAAAAAAGTTAAGGATAAGTGATATCCTTCACAATAACGATAGTCATTTCTTGATCTTAGTATATGTAACAGGCCATTTGCAGTTACTCTTTGCACAGACCTTTTGAAATTTATTAAGCAGTGTTTATACTTGCATGTTTCAGGGGCCGTGGAGGGAATCTTAGTTTAGAGGAGCAAAATCCTTTAGGGGAGAGGTCAACTTAGTCCCGTTTCTCTTTTATGGAAACCGTTGTCGTACCGTTTGTGCTACTCTTTTGGCATAAAGACATTATTTCTTGTGTACTGCTGTTCTTTCTACTTATGACTCACAATGTATAAACAGATTGTTTTCAAAAGATAGCTATAACTCCCTTACAACCTATCCGCGGCCCCTGCTTTTAATTACAGTTACAGAGTCAATATCTTTGAGAGTTTTATAGAGAAACCATTTGCTGGAAAGGTTATAGCTGAACGGCTTGAAATTAAAAGTTCAGAACCGTATCAACCAAATGTTTATGACATGAGCGGGTTTAAAAAAAGAATGGTGTGCCTTATTCATTAATGATTCCGGGTATAATACCTTAGGGTCATGATGCATTTGAATTTTTGTTGGTAACTTTAAGTTTTAAACTAACGTTGCTTATTGCGGAATGTGTAAGGTTCGACTATAAGGTAATTTCAACGTAGAATTGTTGGCATGATATTTAGCTCTGCCCTATCAGACCGGCCGCGCCCGGTTCTGTCTCCTTTCTCTGTTGCGCCCGGAACACACATAGGTTTTGACCACCAGCAGCCACTGCTAATAGTACAACCTACACTATGAAACTAGACACAGCTAGATTGGGTAACTTTATTACCAAACAGTGCTGGAAAGACCCTGGCTTACCTCAATTAAATAAGGCCTTCTGAAATATACATAATGTTCCAGTCCAAGGACATTTCATGGCTAAAGCCTACAAAGAAGATGGAGATGATAAGTACGACGTTGAATTCATCGTTGCAGCAATACTAACCTCAACCTACTTGGGCGTACTACCATGAAGGAGATGGAAATTTTAGTTCACACATTCATAGTTCTACAGTACGATGCAACGTAGTTTTAACTATTTGAGGGAAGATTCAAAAGTATGCAAGAAATTTCTTGACATGCGAAAACCCGAACTAGGATTCCTGAATGATTTTTAACGGAATTTAACTTCCAGAGGAATGCACAAATTTGCAAACCCAATATTCTGCAAACATCGGCGTGTGCCAATTGCAATCCAAGATGACCTTGAGGAAGCATATAAAGAGAGAACATCGAAAGACGTGAAGGAGCCAGTCCAATTCAACGACTATGGAATATCTGGCATGAGGAAGGCATCACTTCCTGAGCTGAAAACAGACAAGTTAAGGGTTTGCGGTTACTACTCCGTAACTGCCAACAAGAAACTACAAGATTATTGCCATCCACTACATCTTCTAGGAGAGTTGATGTACAAGCTTGGAGGTGGTTATGGATGTAAGAAAATTGATCTGGCTGATACCTACAACCAAATAAAGCTCGTACCAAATAGTCAGCGATTGTTGGCACTCAGCACTCACATTGATATAGTTTTACCAGAACGACTTCAGTCCGGTATCAGATATGCACATGAGTATTTTTAATACATCAGAGAAACCCACTCAAGATCTTTCAGGCGTGTCAATATACCTTGATGACATCTCAGGCAGTGGAAAAGGTGCAAAGGACCATATCAACAACTTACAACATCTGTTAAAGAAAGGTCTGTGCTTATTTTTATGACCACTGATATGTTTACAAGCCAGGATGCAAATGTAGCATCAAACTTTATTCGCTGACTTACGGAAAAATTCCTTCCTTTACTTTCATTGGTCTACCATATTGGAACCTGAGTTATTGCCTGCTGTTGGTCACACACATGCAATTAACTAAAACGTATTAGGATCTAAGCAAACAGGTTGTGTTTCTCGGAATGATCTCAGGAATGACTGTCTAGCCTCCTAACAGAAATACCCCGTGGCCACCAACTTAGAGCAAAGTAAATCGGGAGCTTTCAAATAACATCCTCTTGAGGTTCTCTATATAAACAGGATGGACAAACCAATTTTCATTCCATGGTCTTTAGTACTTCCTCACTAAAAACTGTGTATTCACAATATTGTCGCAAGTCACAGTGTGTTATAGACTAGCTCTTCCAAATACGACAAGTTCTTCTATACTAACATCTAGCTCATTTATTGGCATTTAAAAACATATCACTGACCTCAGCAGAGGACATTTGCTGTTTATTTGCTTTACAGGATAAACCACCTGCCAAGAGCCTATCTGGTCAACAACATTATCCTTCTCAAAACAGATGGCATCCCTCCATCAGAGATTTTGGCGGAAAAATCGGCTTTAACTTTAAGTTTGCCCGAAGTATATATAGATGGCACAAACAAAGGAAATCAGCTCAACTTTGCGACCATGGGAATTCCAGCTGGATCAGGCTGACGGCCAAGCTTGCATGTCTGAATCCAACTCATTAAATTTGCTGGTCAGAACTTAAGTATAGGTGTCTTTTGTCTAAGTATTTGTGAAGTGTATATACACCGCAAATCAATCTCAAAGACTGTTGTTTAAGAAGACTCTAATGCGTTTCTGTCACCGGTTGAAATATGAAAACCTTACAGTTAAATGAGGTTTTATAGCAGGGACAGCAGCAAGTTTGTGTTTTTTTTGCGTTCGGGAACAAATATTGGTTGCTTCGCATTACAGGATAGGTTATATGCATCCGGCTCTACTAAAAAATCACATCATATTTTGAAGAGATGAATGACTGTTAGAAGAACGTTGTTATATAAAAGGTTTCTCAATGCCAATTTTGTACTCGGATGTAGGTAAAGTAGGCACTGGACAAAAGGGTACTGAGATAGATGATGAATTCATAAAACACTTAGCGTTACATGTCATAACTCGGTGAGAGAAATGTGCTTTTCTCAGGTGAAACTATTAGAACAAGAAAATGGGGAGATACTCAAGTAAGACAGAGATTAATGTTCTTAGATACTTAGGAAACGTTGTGAAGGATGAATATGAAGGTTTATATCTATTGAAAAGTAAGGAGTCTGACGCTTCCTAAAGATCTCCATTATCTCCATAACAGTGTTGAAGAGATCGAATAAAAGCGAGAACTGATGGTCACCGATAATATGAATCCTGTCTTGTGTTGTTACCAGAGTAAATTTTGTTAAAAGCGCAAAAAGTATTCTTCACTTCAAATTCAATCTGGTGTTCCATTCTGCAGCTCCCGGTTCACTATACTCTACGTACTCCAACTGCGACGAAATTAAACAACCTCGCCATTCCATTGCGCATTAGGTAAACCTACCCTACGCGAAGGGGGAAACTAGTAGGCCAGAGGCAACGTAATTCAATTCATAACTTTTTAACGACTTGATTTATGATTATTATATTTAATGACTTTCCTAACCTTGATTGAAAATTCTTATGGCAAAGTATTTTTTTAAATAAAAAACATCGTCATTATAGGTTTCAGCACAAATTTTCTTTCTCGGCTTTCTAAAAACTGTTTCCTCTTCTTCAATTTTCTCAAAAAATGATAAAATATGCTTTGCAATAAAGTGAAATTTGTTAATGAAACGTGATGATAATGTGTGCAAAATACTAATTTTAAAAAATCACATACTTAGATGGATTTTTTCACAAATAGCGGTCAAGGAGTTATATGTTACATGATTTGTGTTATTTTGAGTTATTTTCTCAAAGATAGAACGGTGACAACTCGTCTCAGCAGTTACAAAACCTCAAAATTTACTTGGAAAACAAAGTGCAAATAAACATGAAATTTGGGTAGACTATTAAAACTACTTGAACAGTAAAGGAATGCACATCAAGTTTTCCTTTTCTATTTGCAATATATAGAAAAAACTTAAATGTGAGTGGCTTTTTTCAGTAACTTCACTTTTACCACTACTGCACAGTATGCCCAAGTAATTGACAGTTGTCACTGTTAATTCTGCCTACAACTTTAAAGAGAGCTGCAAGTTATATTGGCACCGCTGCAATGATCCAGTATCACAATTCAGAATGAAAGAACGACTTCCGATGTCATGCTACCGCAATATGCTTACTTTGCACTTAAAGCAATTCACAAAAGAAGATTGCTATAGTTTTTTTATATATAAGACAGAAATCAGAAACTGAAAAGCATAAAACCAAAAGGAGCTAATAAAAAACCTGCTGAACTAATCAAACACGGAGATACGAGAATAGTAGAAACGATGACAAAGGTACTCAACAACTGGTGACAACAACAATATTTTCTGCACGGGCGCACGGCCAAAGGGGCTGAGGAGGGCTGCAGTCCCGCCAGTTTGTTAAAATGTAATATTTTTTGGGCCAACATTTTTTTCAGGCCCTTTTATAATTCCTTAGTAATAAATAAAAATGAAATTAAGTGAAGAATTTTCGGACAAAGGAGTATTTTTTCGTGAAAATAATCCACAGCTCCCCCCCTATTTTTCGTCCGTTTCACCTATGAGTTTCTGACTAGGAATTGAGAAAATTGCCAAACAACAAAGGAGCAGATAACTGCAGTAATCGGACGGGAGTTAATTTGCTGTTGGTGTATTGCAAATGTCCCTGGATTGCACTGCTAGCACGCCTCTGGAAGGCTGTCTGTCCAAGGCTAATGAAATTGAACAGGTTAAATAAATGAAGAAACCATGCTGTGACACGGTTTTTACGTTTATAAATAATATTTAATAACGGAATCATTAGTGAAACGCCATTATCTCTCTTTTTTGAGCTTTACTATGTTATTCAGATCACGGATCTGATCGCAGTTGTACCCAGTTTTTATATTCCAAAATCTTCGCATTTTCGTAAAAACGTTAATGTGAGGAAAATAGTATAATGAAACCATCGTGCAGTTCTTATAATCCACGTGGTACAAATCAATCAAAGAGTCAAGAGGGGTAGTATATACCAAAATTGTTCAAATGTTATAAATTGCACAAAATCTTATAAATTTTTTTTGGGGTGTGTGGCTAACACCTTTGTTCTTACAGTTGATAGGTTGACATCATTCTTTGACTAAAATGGCTTCAGTGATTAAATGACCTTTTACCTCCCCTAAATACAAACTTTATGTCCTTCCTTACATTACTAGGCGAACATTCATTTACTGTGTATACTTTCGAATGCTCCATTGCTAGCTATTGTGGAAGTGCTACTTGTTCTTCACTGATAGATCGTTAGTAATTTAACCACCTGGCTATTTCATGTTGTCGAATGTTTATACATAATCTATGTAACAGGTATATGAGTCTTTTGCCAGTTATTACCAGGAATTAAAATATATTGATGGTGTTCTCTCTGATTTAGTCCGGTCCAACTTAGAGAAATCGGGCTTAAATCGAATAACACAGCCATCTCTCTCCATCCAATCCTGTCCACCATCACATTCGACAGTTCAGTAGGATGCACGTTGGCTGATACTAGTTCTGGTTGGTGTGCCAGCTCTAGCTTTTCGTCGAAGTTGTTCATTTTGATCAAATCCAAAGATGGACCCCTTGTTGCGATTCGATCCAAATCAGATCAATTCATTTAGGTAGCATTACGCGTTAACGAAGGAGAAGAAGAAAAGAAGAAGAAGAAAAAGAAGACTTAGGTGCTTGTACTGAAAAAACCCACGCAGGCAAACCGTTATTGTAAACTATCTTTGACAATCTAAATAAAATTGAATACAAATCCTAAAGCGTTGTACTACTAGGAACCAAAACATAATTCATGCACGAAAAACTCTTAATACTATTTTTGACAAACGTTTATGCATAACATAGGTCACAAGGCTGGATCACATTTAAAAAGTTGGTTTGTTGTACAAAACTTGAATATTGCAAGTATTGCAAGTAACGGATTCATTCTGCTAACCATTTTCGCCACTCACTGGTCATGCCAAGCATCTGTAGTGAAATAAGTGGTGAAATAAGAAAGCATCTTACGAAGAAGCTACAGGATAGGAGGAGAATAAAAGACTCCGCAGAAAATAACACGCAGACGAGCGGCTCGTTTTCTGTCCCAACAAATGTGAGTCAGAGACAAAAGGTGCCTGTTTCTCTGTTTGCTGTTATTGTTTCATAGATGCGCAGATAAATTAGATCGTTTCTAGTGCACAAGAGTTAACAAGACGTCTTGATTATATGACAGTTAGGGTAAGTGCACATGACAGTCAAAACTAAGCCATCTATATGCTACTGATGGAATTTTTATACTTAAGTGGTTTTAAGTTTATTGTAGGGTAGCAACATTAAGTGTAGCTAAAGAAACAATTAAGAAATCGTGTAAACAAAAATGGTGGCTCTCTACTTAATGGAGATTCTGATGTTGCCATTAAAAAAAGGTGAATATCTGCGAGAAACTTAGGATAAGAAAACATAAATTAAAAACACGTAATGAATAATTATCTGGAAAATATGGTGTTTCCTACATCATGTACGGAAACGGTAAAAGTACCAATAGTCTCGTTACCATTTACCGCCAAGCCTCGTTTTCGGTGAACTTTTCTCATAAAATTCTGGTTTATAATAATTTATAGCTTATTGCAATTGTTAAGTCATCAAAATATTCTAAATCCGTAAAAAGGAATCTTAAAACCAGACGGCGACAGGAATTGACCACATAAAACAAGTCAGATAAATTATGATGACAGGAGGTTTATTCAGAAGCTGTAGTGGACAGAAATCATATATTCTAGCGTTGCTTTACACCTTGCAATATACTATATAAGTCAACTGAATAATTGATAAGGCGTTACTCATTGTGTGCTGAACAGTCGTGATACCCTTCATTTTTCCATTTTTTAAAGTATGTTTATATTTGAAGAGAAACTAATGTCGCAGCTGACTAATAGTTCCTTTCGACATTGAAGTGATCCAAGGAACGGAAATAGAAACAGAATCAATACTTAAGTTGTTAATCATTAAGGAGAGAAAAAGGGGAGAAATTGCAAACAGTTTGACTTTAGCAGATGTTTCCTTTGTTTTAATTATCTATCACAAGACATATTTTGCTGAACAAAGAGGAAGTCATGCATTTCTAGGGAGTCCAAATGAAAATATCGCCACGTACTTCATCAAAACTCTTTCCATACAAACAGTCGAAATCTGATCTTTGTAGGGAATGACAGCGACACTTGAATTAAGGGCCTGCCTAGACTCTGTAATTTAAAAAAAGAAAACATTCGAAAGCAAAGATGACTCAGAAAACTTGGTTTTGTTAAAACCATACTATTATTGCTTTAAGCAGTTAAATGTCTATTGGATATTTTTCTTGGAGGAGATCAGGCAGGATCAGGAACGCTGCCTGCAATTTTACGATCAGGAAAGACGGCAGAAATCTGAAAGACTTAAGATTAAGGTTATTGTACAATTCGTCTTTGCCATACCTTTATCTACTTTTCTCTGTTGTAACGCTGGCAAATATTAACCTGGCGTCCCCTCCTACCGTATACATTAGATTTCGCTCCTTTCGTCGTTGTTTAGGTTGAACAATTAAGTGCAGTAATTATGCTCCGACCCAGTGCCGTAGCCAGATTATCTCTGTAGGGCATGCTTATTACCTATGAGCATATTTTAGGCCATGCTTCATAAAGTCGTACACAGGAAAAAACATGCGGGATCAATATGAATATGAATGTTACCACAAGCACTCGTAGAAACCAGGTGTCTGTAGTTAACTGCACTTCAAAATTTGTAAATTTAGATGCGCAGATTTGATATCTTGGAAAATATATATATATGGAGCAGTGTATTCAACAAGTCTGAGAATGTTCTGACACATTTCAAAACTCTTGGGCAGACGACCATGGACTAGGGGATGCTATTTTACCTTGAAGTCCACTTCTAGAGGATGCTAAGGATACCAAGTATCCCCCTGGCTACGATACTGCTCCGACCACGCAACATGCATACCATCCCTTTTTTCCTTAAAAACACAAGGGTATAATACACAATACCTGACGCCAAATGCTTACTATCAAAACTATTTGGGAAAACTTTCAGCTGGACTTCAAAAAGAGTTTTTGAATCTAATCCAGTTAGGGGTGAAGTCACAAAGGTAAAGGGGCTGCAGGAACCCAAGATTTACTATGTGTCTGACAATGAAGAATGTCTTGGCATATTTTTGAGCTCAGCGCCCGTACTGCATCTCTTGTATCTCTTTTATGGTTTCAGGATATTGAAACAGAGAGACCTACTTGGTAGAGTTTTCTTTTGATTGGTTACAGACATTAAAAAAGTGTTTTCAGAGCTGTAGAATGAAAGAGAATAGTCATGGACAAGTAGTTAAGGTCCACCTCTGTTCAATGACAATTGAAGCGACCCCTCGGTAAGAAACGTGACTGCTGTTGACTATGCAGAGAATTTAGCTACTACTGTCAACACGATCGTAAATAATGATAAATTCTTCATGGCTTAAGAAAGGCAACTACAGACGTACGTCTCCAGGAAGACTCATTCAGGCTTGGATTCATTTTCAGTGATTCGCATACCTATCGCCCTTTATTAAATCATTAAGAACTTTGCAATTATACCCGCCGTGATGTAGAGCGAAAAAACATATCAGAAAGTGGGTAATGAAGAACTGGGAACAGGCGCGCTTACTACGTCATAGTCTGTGCAGTCATGTTTCTTCGTTTATGATTTGTAATTGTAAAAAGTTGTTCTAATGTTTGCGTAGGCCTACTTAAATTCTTTTTTCCCTTCAATTCAAATTTCTTGGACAGGTTACTTTGTCTTTTAGATAATTAGTCACTGTAAACGTTGCTCGTTGACAATACACAATTTGTAAAAATACATCACGCCCCCGAATTAGTTACAGGCAACTCTGTCCTTGCGGACAGCTTCCTTTTAAGGGCAGCTTTGAAATGCCAGTGCAAAATCAAAGTCCCAGAAAAAAATTGTAGTAAACTCTGCATTTAAACTCTGTATTTAACGGGCAGCTTTGAATTGCGCACTACGGGCAGTGATCGGCAGTCCGTGGCCCATGAAAACACTGTGCGATACGGGCAAACACATCCTCGCCGGACTAGAAGTGTCATCAACATGACGCTATCGTTGGCATATTATTTCAGAAAACAAAAGGCATCGACCGTAATCTACTGAATCCTAGTTCTACTTGATGAAAGTGGGAGAGTTTTTCAGAAATATTTTCTCGTCCTTAGAAGTGATTTGTTGGTTGACGATGTCTGACCTACATACTTGATCTGTGTTTTCAGCTCTGTCGTGAAGCTGTCTTTTCCTCATGACTTGCCTGTCCTGTTTTCTTTGCTTTGAATTTTCCAAGAGAAAAGGCATTAATTTGCAAAATGTTGGCTTTCTGGCGCCTATGACGACGCCGATGTACGTCACAGATCATGCCAAGGTAAGACGTAAGTTACAGGTAAACCAATTCTTGACGCTGGTAGGGTTAACATACTTTAATTAATAGTTAATTCTTAACGCTCAATAACTTGGCAAGCTTTCTTCATCAAATGTCATTGCCAACCTCATACTATCAAAAGTGTAGAAGCTCTAAATCTAAGACATCAAATATTTGACTTAGGCCAGTCCTATCAATTTTCTGTTTGTGAAAGCTAATGTTATGTTATTTACTTTCCAACTTTACCTCAAAATGTGGACCAAATATCTATCTATATCTATTAGGTCGAGCTGGCTCGGCTTGCAATGACACATTCTCTCCCTCTTTCTCTATCATCCATTGCGTAAGGGAGACCTTCTTTGGTGTACTCAGTATCAGCTAAAAGTTGGTTAATGTATGTCTTCTTTGGTCTACCAAATATAGTTACAGTAAACGAAATTTATAATTTTCCATTTAGAACTAATTTCACTCCCTTGTGCCACGCCATGCTCTTTGATAAATATCAAACGATGCCCGTGGACATAAGAAGTTTGTACCAGGTTTTGACAGCAGAAACAGCAGATCCTACAATTGCAGAAAGAAATCGACAGCTTCCAACGAAGCCGCTGCCCAATGAATTTGCAGACGCAGACAGAGTCTATGAGAACAAAACAACTCGTAATAAAATGCTGTACACTTTCTGACGATGATGGAGGGTCTCCGTCGTGAACATAACAACCAAATATCGTAAGCTATCTCAACAGTCACGTTGAAACAAATGGTACTTGATGAACGTCGTACAAATATGCATCATCTGTGGGCAGTAGGCGTGTTAACTCTTACATACAAATGATTCCTTTTGCTCAACGTTAAAAAGAGCTGCCGATAACTTTGTGAACAAAGAACCTGAATGTGTAGTGCAAAGGTGTCTTCAAAAAACTCTTAATCTTCACTTCTGTTTTGTCAGCATCGTTAGAAATAGTCTCTCTTAATTTTATCCATCTTGAACTATCATCCTGGAGGTTACGAGTGTATCCTTAGTATCGTCGATCTGTTTCACTGAATGCTTCAGGCATATTCCACCAGAAATAAAGCGTCAAA
>JAAAKM020005167.1:0-11229 GCA_010016025.2 Alatinidae sp. Z8VKAUB7J3 | reverse complement strand
TGATGATGATGATGATGATGATGATGATGATGATGATGATGATGATGATGATGATGATGATGATGATGATAATGACGGTCATGATATGATGATGTGACTACCTTCTTAAAACAATGCTACGGGCATATTTGATTTAAGGCGACCACAGAAGAAAACAAGCGTAAAGTCCGTTTATTTTATCCCATAAAGTCAAACAGGTTCCGGCCTGCCTACAGTGAATGATTTGCACAGTGTGAGTACAACCATACGGACCAAATGTGGTTCCTGAACAGCGTGTATATGGGTCTTCGGTTGCCAACTGCGGGATATTTGTTAAAGGAGTTTACAAGCTAATCACACTATACTGACAAAGCGAGGATACACGATAATAAAACGTTTGGTGTGAAGATAAAAAATGAGTACTTTCGACAACAATAACATTTATATGAGAATTTTAACTTTGGAGATTTAATGCCAGTGGGAAGCAATTGTCCGGAAACAACTTCCATAATGTGCAAACTTAAAGATGGATCAGAGAGCACAGAAATGGCTTAATTTCTTTACACTCCTAAGAACTTACTTTGCACGTTCAATTTAAGCACCCTTCAAATCTTGTTCGACCACTTTTCCCGTCTAATTTGGTTATAATCTGGGTCTATGTAAAAATTTCTCTAAGGCTACTTGGACCACTTTACATATCTACTTGGAAATAACCAGCGAATTTCTGTAGTCGTTGATCATTTTAGCAGGTCACCTTCTCTAAAGAGACGATAACTTAGGAAAATGATCTATCCAAAAACGGCCATGTAAAGGCACGAGCACTGGCATTAAGTCGTGAACAACAACTACAACAACTAAACTAACTTTCTTAGATCATCGCCCATCCAGCTTAGTCTTGGTCAACCAACCAACCAACCAACTAATGGAAGAGACTCAACTCTCAAATACTACAATAAACGACCACTCAGTGATCTCGAGAAAAATGCAGGTATTTTGGTTCCACTTACAAAACCACCAGGCGCATCGAATATAAAAAAATCACACAAAGAAACTATCAGCTGGAGAGGATTTCAAACTATCCAGAAGCCTGCTTCCTTATAAGAGAAATAAAACTAGGCCACGGAATGCCCACATATGTGCAACGAGCACGAGATAGTTTACAAGATAGTGAGAATAACAAGAAATTAAATGTTTAACATAAAGACGCTCTCATGATAAAAAGCAAGTCCCTTTTAATGAAACTCGACAAACAGGGAAAATACGAAAAAAAAATAAAATTTTGTTTATTTCTCCTTGCAGCAAGTGAGTCATTGTACCGAATCATATGAATCTTTTTTTCTTTTCTTTCCTTCTGGTATTTTGCTTCCTCCCTGTTTATTGATTTGCATAGTTTTGGATTGCCTCATACAAACTGTCAAACACGCAACCAAATGGAAAGACCTGGTAGACCAGAGCGACTTCGTACTGTATACTGTATTAACCGCGTCGTCACTAACGAGTAACCTAGGCTGTTACCATCTAATGCGCGCTTCTAGTTAAGTTGGGTTTTGCACTTAGTGGGCAACATGCTCATAGGGAGCTGACCACACAAAGTTCAGATCTTTAGTAGGTAATAACTCAAAACGTGTGGGAAGTTTAGGTGACTTGTGGAAACAACTATACTAAGAATGTCATTGCCAACGTGGATGCAAGTTACAGTAGGCCTACCCGGTCTACAAAGCGATTCCGGTTTTGTAGTGTAAAGCTACTGTATAACTTAAAATCTGATAACTGCAGTTATCGGAATATTCATGTCTACGTAACTTACCTTGAAAAGCTGCTTCTCGACATCCTTAAGCCTTGCTCTGAGCATTTTGATATCATTTTTAAACCCTTCTACTTCTAATGAACGACGATTTTCTAATGCTTGGTATCTTTGATTCATGAGTTTTAAACGCTTCGACATTTTCTCGGTTCGGTCTTTAAACATATCTCGGCCAAGATCGCTCTCTTCCCTAACTCGGGCAAGCTCGTCTTCGAGGCCAATAACTTGTTCTCGGTACATTTCCGCTAGTTTCTGTGCTTGTTCGAGACTGGACTGCAGCGACTTTATGACTTCGGTGGTCGTCGGTCTTAGTTCGAATGGGATCGGTTCCGGGGCTACTGATCTGTCAACAAGATGAGCTTGTGTAGCAATGCTGTGGGTGGGTGTCTATTGGAATAAGTTTTTGATAGTTATGAAAACATGGAATGGTACTATACACGTCACTTGGGTTATAAGTATTGAACATTTGATGAAAACTGCGCACGTACAAACACATCAATCAATGTAAATTGAAAATCTTCCCAAGTATTGAACTGCAGAAAAGGGACTCTTTTAATGCAGCAAATATAATTTAATAATGACCATTTAAATATGCAAAATAACAAAACACTGTTAATTTTGCTTAGTTGATAAAATCATGACCTAGGTTCAAATAAGATTTTGATAGGAACCATTTAAACTTTCAGAGGATGTATCTCGACGTATTTTGCTTAAGAAATCATTTTTAAATTTTCCCAGACTAAATATCTCAACAAGAAGAATGCCGTGCGCACAAAATATTATAGAAAATTTTATTTTCACTAAATTTTGATGCCACGATGCCACGCTTAGCTACTCTATTGGCAAACATATTAGAAATACAGCAAATACTAACTGTCAATAGAAACGCCATAGACATTGTGTATACTTGTGTGCGAGGGTAGATTAGACGTGATGTGCAGTCTATGGTCCTAGTTACCTAGCCGTGGGTATCAATCAGACGCTTGAGTCTTGTTCAGTGGATTCATGCAGGAGGGTAAGGGTTCAGTTACAAGAAGCATCAAGAGTGACGTCAGGAAGGCCATCCAGTCTTCAAGCTAAGCTCCAAAGAAAGTTCTATCTAAGTGGGTAGTCTCTCAATCAAAAAACCATGATGAGCAGAGTCCCCGTAATGAAACTACCCTAAATAAACAGAAAAACAACCAAACAGGATAACTAGTAAATAACGGGCATCCGGGGCGTCCAAGTGCAACGTCCGTCAATTTTGGCTACTGGGCAGGGACGCAGGCCATGACGCAGCCTTAACCGCCCAGTAAGACTACCTCTCACGGATCACGGAAATAATCTCTGTGGTCAACGCCCTTGCCTCTGTCACAGGGGAATGTCAGGCGTAATCATGACAGAATCTAGAGTTCTTGCTCCATTCGTTACGCAAAGTCACTTACTTTGGGTTCCTCTGATGCAGCACTTGCGTCGAGTTTCTCCTTCAAGTAATCCAGTTCTCTCATAATTTTATCTCTCTCTCCCATCCATTTCCTTTCCTTTCTCCTTGTCTCGTATTTCAATTCCAGGTAATCTTTCGTGCTTTCATATAATAAGGTCTGTGTTTTATTCAAGTGATCAGTTAATGATTTAATTTTTTCCGAATCTCGTAGTCTTTGCGCGGCTTGTTCTTCCATCCGAACTCTTCGATCCTCTTGTAGCGCATCAATCTGAAGAAAGATGGAGGAGTTCGCAAAATGACAAAGACTAAAGACGTCATAGACTCTACCTTCTATGGCAATGACTGAGTCGAAAAATGTTATCATATTTAAAAGAAGGAGGACTTAAGACAAATCACTGTTCACGTTACTGCTACATCTAATACATTCGAGAATGTTCACACAGCCCAAGATTACCATGTCCCCCTGGATAACTCGTTGTTGTGTTGTATAATCATACATATGTTAGTAAGGGGTCTGAGTATGATACCGACTTCCACATCAACACGTGACATTTGAGTTATCTGTAGTCACATCCTGTAACAGTTGAGTTTGATTGGGTGTCGAAGTAGAAGGAGCTAATCTAAAGTTATGCTTTCTTTTTCTTGTGGAATCTTTACCACGTTACATTCTCCCTGGTAAATTTTACAAAAAGGTCAGCTCGATAAAACAAGATCAAGAGATTGTGTTCAGAAGATATCTTATGCTTAAAACATATTGCAAAGTATCATTACCCAAAACAACTACGTATTGTAATAGTTATTTGTTCGATTGTTTCACTGTTTAAAGTGGCGCACAGCGAACTTAATGACAATTAAATGCTGCGTTACAGCTGATCTTATACGATACTAAATAGGTTTGCGATCATTATTTCCCAATACTTCGTACCCTCACCATGGTACATTATTATGGGAGATCTCTCATGTTTATGTATCACAATGGAAGTAGAAATATTGATACAAATTTCAAACAATCTTACAATTCTGTTAACTTGTTGTCTAATCAAATTTATTTCATCGCATTTTGGAATAAACATGCAGATTATTTCAGAATTACATTGACATACATCTCAATACCTCGTCTCTTTTGTTAGTTCTCTATTTGGCGACAGAACAGTGATAAAATGAGCAGTTATATTTAGCAAACTGAGTAATTGCCCATGGACATTCAGAAGCAATAGAAGCTATTTATCTAATAATGAAAAATAAAGTATTTACTGATAACTACTCTAATGTTCGGGCATAGTGAATATTTGAAGGAAGTCTAGCTAGTACAGAGTCCAGTACCCAGTCATCCCTTAATGCCACCCTTTCATGGTTGATATAAATTTTCACAATTGAGGTAAAGAGTGCTTCCAATGGACCATACAAAATGATGGGTTTGCGACTGCATTTATTTGCAAACAATGCAGTTTGAGTCAAAGCGTTTCAAGGCATGCATTTATGGCTTTCACAACTTGATGTAAAATGCTATTGAGTGATTTTCCTCGTCGTTATCATCATCATCATCATCATCATCATCATCATCATCGTCGTCGTCACCATCATTTATCATCATCATCGTCATCATCATCATCGTCACCATCATTAATCATCATCATCATCATCATCATCGTCACCATCATTTATCGTCATCATCATCATCATCATCATCATCATCATCACCATAACCAACCTATACAGGCCAATCTTGGGGCAGAAGCTGCAAGGCCTTTAAGCAGCACACAAACGTTCAATAATGTTGACAATAATATTGACAAAGTTTTATTGATGAAGTTATAACATTCCAAAAGTTTATTAACAGGGGAACTTCTTTTAATCCTTCCTTGTTGCTCTTTGGCTCTTAACACTTTACTTTATAATTTCAAGTGTAAAGGAAGCAATTCACGGAAATCAGTTAAATCTATTCAGTTGCCATATTTCTCTTACGGTTAGACTTAAATTCTGAGCATAATATTGTCAGGTGCTGTCAATACATTACTGTAAACAATACAAAAATAGTAACTGATTGTTATCCATGGATTTGGATTTTGCCAATATTTTGTGCAATGTTTCAATAATTGCCTACCGATGATCAATGATATTGTCAATTTACAGTTTTATCAATATCATTGTCAATATGATTGACTATCTGTTACCTACTTCAAAACTTTTTTGTATTCCTGATTGACAAATGGGATAGAGAAACAGTGAGAATGTATGATGTTGGGAACAAACTTAATGTAGAAGTTATTCTAACATAAATACAAACTTAAATTCATCTACACATGTATATAATATAGAAATGCTATATGGCATAGTTGTATTTATAGGCCATAAAAGGGCATGTTTTCTAGGAGATTCTCTTAAATAAACCCCTTTTCTAGCATAATTACTGTGCACTGCTGCCAATTCAGGCATGAAAGCTTTCAGAGCTGGTGTTTGCTGTTTTCTACTTTGATGATTTCTATCATCAGATAGATGCCTTTTGATCATTAAAATTGAATTAGAACTGCTATAAATAGATGTATGCAAAATGGTAATAGAGTTGTAAATGAAGTCAAAATTCAACTTTATATCAATATTTTAGGAGTTAAGTTGCCTACGAAGGCTAAGGTTATTCATATAAATATAAATTAAATCAGTACTACGTTTAATTCAAATTTGAAACTTACACGTATCTTTAATAAACAATGATATTAACAACGACCCTAGTACAAGTAAGGTCCCCTACATATATACTTAACTGTAGAACAGAGACATAACATGTTTCATTATTTTAGTGTATACCTAATGTTATTGATACCTCAGTATTTAGCCACTTACCATCATTAAGTTACAAATGAGGACCATAAGCACCTCTAGCATTCCTTAAAGCAGAATTATACGAGAGATGAACCTAAAAGAATAGGGCTTAAGCTGGATTTATATATTTTCTTGATTATCATTTAATTGAAGGAGAGTCTAATTACAAGTACTTTAACAAGATAATCCAACACAACGATAGATGGTAGCTAATATAAATAAACACAGCTGCATGCATAGGGTATACTTTCTAATAAGTGGAAAGAGATTAGGCAATATGCCAATAGCATTTATGACTTAAGCAAGCTTTTCTTACCATAACATGGATTATAAAAGTAAAACATCAACAAAGACGTACTTCATCACGAGCTGTTCTTGTTTGTTCTTCTATTTGTGCCTGTAGTGTTTCAATCTGCAGTTGCAAAAGTTCTTTGTCCTGTGCCCCTGGTGGATTAGCCTCTTGGGTACCACTCTTCTTCCCAGAATTCACAGCATTGCTATTGCCTTTTATAACTGAAATGAAGTGTAAAAAAAAGCCACAATATTTGGAAACCATTGTTTCAAATGGCTACTGATATGGGGCTAGTCAATAAACAGAAAGGTTCTACTACTACTACTGCTGCTGCTACTATTTCTATGGTAACTATTTCTACCCACCTCCTGGTCGCAAAAGTTCAAGGAGATGACTAAAGATATGAATTGACCAATCCATTGTCTACCATGGTTTTAATCTTAAAGAACGTCCTACAGCTATGATGGATCAAAGAGAATGGCATCATTTCACAAATTGTGGTTGTCTGCCTTTGAGTAGCTAAAGATACATATTATATAATGTTTCAACCAATGCACCTCTCCTTGTAATACCCCTTGAATAAATGGCATCCCTTTTTTGGACAGAAAGATAAGAAAACAGTCCCCCTTAAATAAATACTCCAACATTAATGGTTGAACCACATTTTTTTTTCATTGAATACCATACAGGTTACAAACTGAGATGAAATTTGATTCAACTAGTAAAGGAAATTTCTTACAAACAGAATTTAAAGGATGGCCTTTTACAGTACCTTCTCTGACCATTATAAGTGACAAAATGTCAACAATTTAATGTCCCCCTCTCTTAAAACCCCTCCTTTTTGCCAAACATTTAATTATTGCCTAGGATATTTATTCAGGGTATTAACATATATAAATATATTGAGTTCATGAGAGAAGATTTGAAATGATACATCGGAGAAATTATTTGAGATAACACAAAAACATTTCAAGAATTTAAAGTCTGCATTCTTGTAATTGTTAGCTCTAGTAACTGAGCTATATGACGCTCCTTAGTTACAACAAACGTCAGTTATATAGGCCTACTTTTGATGCCACATTAGCTCTCAATCATGTACATCCAGCTCTATATAATTTGGGAGACCATTCTCTAATGCACTATATAACTTGGCTATGAAAGGATTACTATACATTTCATCAATCTGTCTGATGCTCATTGAAATTTACTAGTAGAAATAGTAGATTATAAAAATATACATAAATACAGTACAGTTTAGGCCTATATAGCTCTATGACCTCATTGTAATGGCACAAAACCAATAGGACACACTCCTTCACAATACTTTATTTTCCATTGCACAATGGAACTATCATCAAGAGGAGAGGATTTGAAATTTTAGTTTTGAAAAGAACACCAGAGAAATATGAAAGATGTCACTACCGTGGATTAAACTCGAAGTTGATACTTTCTCACTTCAATGGGCTTTGGGTAGATGACAGGCCAGAGGGGATTCCTTCCTTGACCAAGTCACATCATGCAGACAGGCTGGCTTCCAATTGCATTGAGCTGGATGTCAATGTCTATTGAGCGATCTATCGAAGGCAGCTTATGTGGTGACTACAGAAATAGAGTATGTTAACATTGAAGGTCTCCTAGCTCAGTTGGTAGAATGCATGCTGCAAAAGCATGGGTCATGGGTTTGATCCCCAGTGGTGACATACTTTCTATTTCACTAGTGTTCTTTTCAAAACTGGAACTAGAGGTTTTGGAGTATATATATATGCTCGCATTTGCAAAAGCTTTCTAAGCAGCAGCTCTTTCACTTTGTTCATTATATATTTTTGAGACTGTGCATCCTGCTTTATGAAAGACACAGTGTGAACTTAAGTTAAAAATAGAAGGTAGGTTACCTGCTTTATGACCACCTGGCCCTCTATCGATGGTGCTTGTTATTCCTTTCTTTATCGATTGTACATTTTTCTTCTTACCAAGATCAGAAGGTGCTGCTTTTATGAAATAAGTTACTTCACTATCCGTGGGTTTTGAAAGGGACAACAAGTGCTGTATTTTCTTCCTGTCCTCCAACTCTCTAAGCTTTAATCTATCATTCTCTGCATAAAGACGAAGAACATTTTCTCTTTCTTGGAAAAGGAACACTTGCATATCACTCAAGGCCTTTTGTAGCTCACCAATTTCTTCTTCTCGTTGTCTGAGCTCCCATTGAAGCTTATGCTAAATTTGAATAAAATTTAAAAAAATAAAAAGGTACAGTTTCTATACTCAATGGTCAATCGAAAAAGGCTTTAGACCTCATATTCTAGAATTTCTCAGATCCTAGATGAAAAGTAAATGTATTAAAAAGCCCCAACATGAGTCAAGGTTACAGGATAGGTCTACGTATGCTGTGAATTAAGAGCAAAGTCTCAAAGATGCAATATTACAGATTATTGGCTAGACTAGATCTATGGATATGTAGGTATAATAGGCCTATATAGGATAGGCCTATACCAGCAATTTCAAGTTAATAAATGCTCAAATCTTCAATGTATCTTCAGCCAAATTTACCTGTGGGTGAAGAACGGACGTAAGTTTGTATTGCTACCTCAGAAAGACGCAGCATATATCTTAGGCCCGGGAAAATGGGGGTCTACTTAGCTAGGTTTATATGGTTCTGCCATCACATGCACGCGCCCAGAAGCGCTATAGCTCCTTCACGTTGTTATGTTGCATAAGGCTACTACAGCCTATGCAATAAAATTGAACAAGCATCAATTATGGTATGCCTATATTCCCAACATTTTTAACAAGAGCGTATTAGTACAAGTATCGACCGATGATGATGCTATAGGCCTAACTTGTACATGTAGTAGGCAATACGCGGTACATGCACGTACGCGCACGTTATTTGTGGCGAGCTCTTTGTTAATGTCTGCGTTCTGAAGTCAGATTACTATAGTATAGGGAATCGAATAATACTTTAGATTACCTGCTCTTCGTACGTGCATTTATATTTCTGAAGTTTTTCTAACATTTCTTGGTGCTCTGAATCAAACTGTGCAATTTTCCTCCGATAATAATCCAGCAACTCCTTTGATGGTCGCAATTGACCAAGACGTTCATTGACGCTGGGCAACGGAGATTCGCATTCCCCTTCAGACGAGGAGGACATTGTTTCTTCAGACTATTTATCCGATAATTTCCTTTAAAAAATTGAATAAGAATTGAACAACTGTCAGTTTGATAACTGCAATAAAAAACCAATCGCCATTTTGCCAAAATCAAAATACGAATTTCGCGCCCTTCCTTGACCGTTACGTCATAGCTAATGTCGTGTTGCGGGCACAAGAAGTCTGACAAGAAGGCCTCAGATGCTGACATTTATTTATCAGTTCGCAAACATTGAAATATGAATAAAAAGCAATTTTATATATAGTTCAATGTTCGCGAACTTATAGATCAATGGGTACGAACGTGTCGAAGATAAATTTGGGAGTCATTTACGAAGGTCGACCAAGGTGGAAAATGGGAGGGAGATTGGGGACATGATGACGAGTGTCGACTTAGAGAGAAAGTGCTTTGTAAAATCTGGACGCCCATATATGAGCATCTTTATAAAAATGATTTTACTTTTTGATCAAATAAATTGCAATGCAACTCGTTCTTAATTTTCAAGCAGTATCCCTTTAATCGAAACACCAGAACCAATGACAACCTTCTTGCCACTATTGTTGAGACTTATTTGCAGAAATTTACATGTAAAATTATATTTTCATGTCAAAATACTCTAGAACAATCGTCCCTTTCTATGATGGCTATTGCTACTGCCATCATGGATTCAGCACCCAGACTTGAGAATTATGTTAACCAAGAAATGGACATCGTGGAAAATGAAGGTCCAAGTAGGACTTCACCGCAACGATAAAAAGGGCATAGTAACATCGACTTTCAAGGAGCTGTCCTCTTCGTCGTTGAATGATCGCAGTGTCTAGAGGAGTCTGGTAGCTACTTGCCCACTGGCGAAGTGTGACGTAAGAAGTGATTCATTCTTCTTTGATGCTTAAAGTTTGCTGACCTTACTTACACTGCTCAAATGCATAGTCTTGATGATGTACTCTACTTTACTTTTGGCGTGATGTTCCTTCGACTCAAAACTGTGCAACTGTCATATATTCAGCCATTTGACGTCATACTTCGTAGTAAGATACACATTATGATACATTATGAAGAGTTGTATGGAAACTAAAGTATGTCAGAAAAAAGGTTACTTTTAAGAGATTACAGCTAGATGGCTGTTGCTACAGACATCATGCGTTCAGCACCCAGACCTGAGCATTGTGTTAACCAAGAAATTGACATCGAGAACAAGGTAGATCCAAGTAGGACTTCACCGCAACGATAAAAGGAGCACAGTAAGATCAACTGTCAAGGAGCTGCCCTCTTTAATGTTGAATTATCGTAGCGTCTTGAGAAGTCTGGTAGCTACTTGCACACTGGCGAAGTGTGACGTTCTTCTTTGATGCTTAAAGTTTGTTGACCTTACTTAAACTTCCCAAATGCATAATCTTAATAACTTTCTTTATTTTACTTTTGACGTGATGTTCCTTCGACTCAAAACTATGCAACTGCCACAGTTTCCCGCCATTTGACGCCATACTTTGTTGTAAGATGCACTTTATCATTTATGATAACTAGTAGCTTGTAGTCTTCGCCGAAGTTCTTCAGCTGCCATGAAATTTTAGAATATGGTCAGGACTTAATAATATGTTTCCAGGGGGCATGAAGCACGAAACAATCCCAAAGTTTGTGATGATATTTCTCGTATTTACTCCCTTGACGTGGACTGGAGGGGCTTACGTTTACAATTTGCTGTTTCTAGTCCTGTAAAGAACCCGTTTCTGTTTGCAACTTTTGTGCAACTGTTTCCCAATT
>JAAAKM020005163.1:0-11231 GCA_010016025.2 Alatinidae sp. Z8VKAUB7J3 | reverse complement strand
CGCGCGCGTTGCAAAGTCAAGGCTAATTCAGTTTTTTAGCTGTGGGTATGATTTTCCAATTGCCTATTATATAAACGTGTTTCTCTTATCACATTTTCTCTTATTTTCTTTCAAGAACCATAACTACGTCTACGAAGTGATGGGGTCGTTTTTGTCACAAGACGTTTTCACTTGCAAGGTTTGTGACATTTGTTGATTAGCTTATTAACTAACATACCAGTACCGGTATACTGTCCTGATGACAGTTTCCGTTACCGATATTTCGAAGTTTGTTCTTAGTATGCAATTCTCTAACCCATACTGTGCTTTTTGAAGGGGTTTTTTACGTTCTTCCTGCCCTGCTTGATAGCACCAACCCCAAATATCTTGGGTCTTCCTGATTCTTTCCTCCTATGTGTTTTCATAAGACAACACTTGGTCCAGTCCTGACCTGTGTGCCCAATCCAGCTTAACCTGCTTTTTCACAGCAAATAGTCAATGCTGTTGATCCATAGTATGACTAGCAGTTGTTCATATATGTTCATAGCATTAATGATTGATATTGTCTAGATGTTTCTAGTTCGATATAGTTCCTTTTTTCCAAAATGTCTGCACAAAATAAGATAAGAGTGAAAATAAGAGACAGCTATGGTAGTTGTAATTTACTTCCTTAAGTTATTGCTAAGATTTGGAGATTGTTGGGGAGTTTTGTGAGATTTCTTAAGACCAGTTACTTGAAATTGCAAGAAATTTCCGGAGATGAATTTTCAAGCAGTCCCAAGACCTCAGTTTTAAAATTTTACTTGTAAAATCTAATCCATTGTGGATAATCAAAATGGAAGGAAGTGCTTCCAGGACGAGAGGGGCAAGTCAACATGTCTCGACAACCATAATGTGCTTAAATTGGACACTGCTATGCTGACAGAATCTTGTGCTTTGGGATTTGGGTGTTGTTCAGCCTGATTATGTTACTGAGTGTGTTTTATTTGGTCCCATTGTTACTTGATAGTTTGGTACATTATTTGGTCGTAGATGACCACAGGTGTGGCATCCCAAGATTAATGAACAGTAGATGATGTCAAGTGGTGATTATGGACCCATAACCCATAGTATTGTGACAGTGGCTATGATGATACAAAAGTGGGAATCTTTCTGAAAATTCTGTTGTTGATAGCTTAAACTTATATTCTGAGCCACTTGTCTTCAAACTGGGGGCCCTATAGGTTTTAAAACTCCTGTTGATATACCAGGTGTGTGTGCTTGTCAATGGAGAATGTACATTTTTTCTTGTTTTCTTTTCAAGGTGTTGCCTCCCGCTATACAGTGGCATCAACAGGAGTGTGGATAAAGTGATAAGAAGATGGCAGGTATAAATAACACACCTTTGCATTAGATGAAAAACTTGTGATGAAAACAAGTTTTACATTATATCTTCTGCATAGCAATTGACCAGAAGTACTTTTGAGCAGTGAAAATATATTTCAGCATTTATGTTGCAAGGTAATATTGATGCTGCATGAAAATTTTGCCTTTTTCTTAATGTTGCAGTTTTGTCAATGGGAAATTCTTTCTGCAGCTGTTGTGCCTCAATGTTAAGATAACAATTGTATGTCTTGCCCCTTGTTTGGTTTTCTTATTCTCACTCTGATGTTTCCAGGTTAGAATGGCTTAGATAGGTACTCTGTAAGGTGGTGCTAAATGTTGGCTTCTCGCTTCTCGGCCTTTTGGCAAGGAATGGATGTATCTCTTCTCATTGATGCTTTCCACAATCCGCGAGAGGCAGTCCTACTGGGCAGTTGAGCTTGCTTCTCTGCCCGGTAGCACAAATTGAGGGGCATCCCCATTGGACACCTTTATTTATTAGTTAGCCTGTTAGGTGGTTTTTCTGTTTATTTAGGGTAGTTTCAATGTTGGGCCCACTGCTCATCATGGGTCTTTGATTGAGAGATTGCTAAATGTTGAATGGCCCCATTGCTTATCTGGGGGCTGCATTGAGAGATTGCTAAATGTTGAATGATTGCTTTGGCAAGGAATGGACGTAGTATATATTGTCATTGATGATGGATACTTTCAATAGTCCACAAGATGCAGTCCTACTTGGTGGTGGAGCTTGCCTCATGGCTTGCTTCACTGCCTGGTAGCCGAAATTGAGGGGTGTTGCCCTTGGATACCCCAGTTGCCCCTTATTTATTAGTTAGCCTGCTTGGTGGTTTTTCTGTTTATTTAGGGTAGTTTCAATGTTGAACCCACTGCTCATCAGAGTTCTTTTATTGAGATACTGCCAAATGTTGAATGAAGGTAATTTTCACAATATTGAACGAAGGTAGTTTTCAGAATGTTGAATAAAGGTGATTTTGAGGCACTTTGAATGTCCACTGTTGTTTGACAGTGTTGAAGCTTGTGATGTAAAATATTTGCTACTCTTGACTGTTGACTGATGATACTATACCACCAAGATCGCTGAAGCTTCAAAATTGCTGTGTATTCATAGCTGTTGTATGAACTGATATATGGGTTTGTTTTCTAATCTGCTTTTTTATCTTCTGTAGGGTATTTTGTTACGGAAGGTGTGTAAAAGTATGCCAGCAATGTGACCCAGAAACACACTCTACAGGTATGCATACAATCTTTGAAGAAGTACTCGGTGAACCATTCATTTTTGTGTTGACATTGACCAGAAGAAGGAAGGGGTGCTTTTTTAACAAGCAAAAGAATCTTGTATTTTTCCATGTCAAAGAGAGGGAGGGGTTGAAAAAGAGTTGTTATTGCCAAGTTTTAAACCTCAAGTTTGACAGATTATTATCATTTTTTGTCCTGTACAGGGTCTGATTACAGGCATTTTTGTACTGTACTTTGCTCTTGGCAAGCAGACCCAAGTGGCAGCATGTTTGCATACATCAGCCCTGTGGTTGTTGGAATAATATTTTGGAGGGGATATACAAAATTTTGGGCTTGGGTGATTAAATTTAATCTGAAGTTAACATGTTTAAAATGGAGAATGAAACCCAGATTCTTTTGGATGTGCAGATTGATTAGTATGTTAAGGGATTCGCTAAGATGGCCTGGTAAAGTTAAAATCATGTACTCTTGGGTGCCTAATAGAAGGGGGTTTGGAAAAGTCATAGGGGAGAGGGGGGCTGGAGAATGACAAAATGAAGTCAAGAATGAATGTTTAGAATCCACAGCATTTTCCTAAACATAAGGTAATACAACACAAACAATAGTCGGTTATTTGAAGTCATGGCAGTCTCCTACATGACTTCCAAGATTTTAAATATTTTCCCCTCATCCCTCGTGCTTAATAACAGTATTATTGCTAACATTTGTAATGCGTGTCTTCACACTTCTTCGAGCCTAGTAAAAGCCCACCTTCATCTTTTTCAATGTGTGATTTTCATATTTTAATAAAGACATTTTCTACTGGCCTGCCAAAGTACCTCTTCAAAAACTTGTCATGGGTGGGAAATTATCTAAAAATGAAAAGTTGGGGGGGGGGTGGAATAATTATGTCTTGGGTGGAAAATTTTTGAAAAATTAATTAGCAGGGGGTGGGGGATGTCTATTAGGCACCCAAGAGTACTGTAAAGTTATAGAAGCTGGTGATGATCATGGTATATTTGCTACTCTTGACGGTTGAGTGATGACGGATTACCACCAAGATCTCTGAAGCTTCAAATATTAAATGTTGTATCAATGTTGAATTTTTTTGCTCAGTGCATTTATCAATTATGATGATAATTTCATCATTTTGTATCACTGTAGGAAGATTTCGCTTCGAAAAGTGACATGCCAGTTACAGTGACAGAAAGGTAAGATCATGTTTCTTTTGTTTGCCATCATTTCTCATTTTTTGACAAGTAGAAAGTTGTTTCTTCTGGGCCATGTTGGTAATGGTGTCCAGTAATAGCTGTTTTTAGGTAGAATTTTTAAAAAAGGATATCGCCATGTTATTTTGGTAAGTTTAGACGAACTAACTTGGTCTAAAAGGACACAACGGCATATAAAATAAAACGTGATTCCATTTTTTATACTGTGTTTCTGCATTCACTGCGGCTATCTTCAAGTGGAGAATGAAGTTGTTGCAGATTACAACCACCCAGATGTTTTTATAATTTCCACCTACCTTGATTTGTTCTCCAAAGCTAACCAAGTTGTAGCCAGATATCCTTTTAACAAATTCTGCCTACAGAATAGATCACTTTCTAAATAGCTGTATGTTATCCCCCCTCCCCCCAATACAGAAATATGTAATGTGTTAAGGATCGAAAAAAGGAAGCAAGTTTGCAGCTAATTTTTGGTAGATTAAAATCAAAACAGCAAAATCAGTCAAATACCATTTCTATTGTAGACAAACCCCTATGAATTAATGTATGTATGTATGTATGTATGTATGTATGTATGTATGTATGTCTGTATGTATTTCTTTTGCCATAAAAATAGTTACAAAAATAGAATAAAATAATACATCAAAATTACAATATTTTTTAGATTTAAATTATTTTACAAAATTAAACAAAATATTAAACTCACCCTAAAGAATACACAATATATGTAACAAAAAACAAAGAAATTTTGTTCAATAAATCCCTATTGATAAAGTTGGCAGGGATAGCATTAAAAAGGCTCAGAAGACCTTGTTTCCATAATGGTCCCTTTATAGAGGTATTAACAAAAGATTTAGCATGAAAACGAAAAAAGGAACTAAGGTCGTAAGACAATACTAACATTGAACAAGGAGATGAAGGCAACATCTCTGACATTTTGGAAAAAATGTAATTTAAACTATTTTCGTATTTTCATTGGCTTTTAATCTCAAAGGATGATAGCAACTCATAACACTTTAGCAGCATTCTTTTCCACCCCCCACCCCCTGTCTATTGACTTTCCAAGCATTTCCAGATCCCCCATTTATTCCTTCTTATCAAGTTTAAGGAAATTGTCCACCCCCTCTATATATTCCAGCCCCCTTCTATTGGGTACCAAAAAGCACAAATGAGATTGTTCATTTTGATTCCTCTAAGAGTGGCCTATCCTCCTCAGTTGGATAACCATCTCTGAGAACCTTAAATGTTTTCAGGGTTATTTTCAGCTACTTACTTCACTGTCTTGTTTTCATGCCTTCTTGTCTCAGTTAAGGAATGTGGTAATGAATAAGAGGCACATTTGGTTCTCAGCCCAGCAGGTGACATCAGAGACCATGCAGCAACATTATTGTAGGAGAGTGGGTTGATGGTTGATGGTAGCTGCTATGGACAAAACAATGGCAGTACTACGGAAAAGGAACCATTGGCAGACTTATTAGGCCTTTTAGGCTCCAAGGTCCGTGAACATATTATTCTTTCACTTCTTTTATCCATGCCTATTTCAGCCTCTCTGAAGCCTTTTCCCAGGTACTTCCAATTTAAGTACTCCGCCCAATACTTCATCATATGTTCTCCTTACAGTGTGCCCGTACCATCTCAGCTCTCCTTGTACTGAGCACATCCTGCTACTGAAGCACACCAGACCTTCTCATTGCCTTTTCACTTCTCAAATGGTCCCATAGTAACACACCATCCTTATAGTGCAGCATCCTTTTATCACAGCTGACCATCATAAAGGTTACCTTTAGCTGCCTTTTTAAAAGGATTTAATTACAATTTCTTTGTGTAAATACAACTAGAGGTATTGTCTCAACTTTCTTCATAGTCTACCTTCCGTCAGACTCCCTATGCAAGTGATAGCCTGTTTAGACATATATCAAGACTATATTTTATTTTTGTGAAAGTGGGTTGTCGTAGTGAGAAACCTCAATGCTTTATTCAAGGCAAGATTTTGTGTAATGACAACATATTAATACCCAAATTGATATACAATGAACATTACAACTATTCAAAAGTGATGACGTTTCAGAAGAGGTTTCAAGTTGTAGAATCAGGAACGTTTGGGTCCATTCATACAGTACGTATGCATTAAGATATCAAAACTTAGACCCACTTGTGGACGTACTTTTTGTATATAAACCCTCTATATATTACAAAACGTTTGTACGGTGCTGTTACAGAAGCTAAACATACATAGTTTGCATTTTTGTTATATAGCAACCGTGTTTATCAAAACAAAGAAGCCGGTACTCTGTCGACAAAACGAATTTGTTTACGACTTACACCTTTTTCAAAAACACGAGTGGCAGAAAACGTGTCTCTCTCATGACTGTTGTTTTCTAGGGTGTTCTCGTTTCCTATAAATTCATCGTAGTAGGTTTCTAATTTCACTTCATACGATTGCTGTGATCAGTGTATGGCGAAAACGTTTAGCAAAACGAATCCGTTACTCAACGCAATATTCAAGTTTTGTACCACAAACCAACGTTTCAAATTTTTTGTTATCTTAGTAAGTGACATTAATACACGTTACCCAACTTTGAGGGAATCCGCTATAGCACTATGTGAATGACCCTGTAGCTTTATCACTCGAAAGGATTCAATCGCGAAAGCGGCCTATAAAGTTGCTCATGTCATTGCTAGGAATACAAAGGCTCACACAATCGGTAAAACGATGGGAAGCTGTTATGCAACTAGCAGAAAGTAGTTCTCTGTGAAGTGGATTAATTTGCCTCCGAATAAAGTACTGGTTAGAGGCCATGCTTACCCAGGTGACTAGAGAAATCATAAACAGACTACACAAATTTTGTATGCAGCTGGATGGATTGACTGATAGCATGTTTTAGCCAGTTATCTTGAGCCCCTTTTTATCACTATTTTCAAGAGAAAATTATTTGCTATCTTGAATATTGGGTTGATTAATAGATTCATTTTCATCAACGTTTTAACGAATAATTGCTATCTTATGAAAATTTCTGATAAAACTGGCAAAATTATTCTGGCAAAAGCTTAATTTTTAGTATTTAAAAGGTAAAATTTCTTTAGGAAGGGAATTGGGTCGTATTTTGGGGCAATAAAAATTGTCATTATATCTTTCATGGAAAATGTACTCACATTCAAATAACCCGGCTTTATGACATATGTATGCTATGAAAATATAATGCTAGAGATGTGAAAATTAAATGTCTGCATATTTATTACTTTGTACCTTACTTAGGAAGCCTTGTGGGAAGCTGCAACGAGTTTTTGGAAATGGCGAAGATGTACTACGGGGTTGTGTGTGATAAAGCAACCAATGACTTACAAGCTATAGCTCAAGAAAATTTATCTGCGAAGAAAAAAGAGGAAGCAAAGGCCAAGGAACAAGAAAGCAAACGAGATCCAGTGCGAGTGGCAGTGACAGGTGCCAGCCATCCAGTAGCATATGCGATTGCCCCATACCTTTGTAATGGTAACTTATTTCCAGACAGAGAAGAATGCATCGTTATCCTCTATGATCAAAATTTGCTTACTTCGGATTCTTTGTCAGCAACGGCCATGGAATTACAGGACTGTACACCATTACAGTTTTCGGATGTCATAGTGGCAAATAACTTCACCGAAGCAGTTAAAGACAGTGATGTTATTTTACTTTTGGATGGAATGCAGATAGCAAAACAAGAAAATTCTAGCAAAGAAGATTTCTTTCAAGAGATCCAGACGCTCGGAAAGACGTATGCTGAAGTGATAGAAAAGTTTGCCAAGAAAACGGCAAAGATTTTTGCAGCAGGGAGTTACTCGTTTCCTCTAGCCCAGACATTGGTTAACTTTGCACCTAGTTTTCCAAAAGAAAATATTTTTGTTCTGTGCCGTCATGAAGAAAACAGGGTTAAGTCTCAGATAGCAAAAAAGCTGAATATTTCGACAGCTGGTGTACGAAACGTGCTTCTTTGGGGACACGTTCCAGAAAACTACTATCTTGATACCACGCTGTCAAGTGTTGTTGGTTATGATGGAGCTATTTGGGGACCACATGTTAAACAGTACCATCAAAAGACTTCAGACGTAACATTTGATAACGAATGGCTACAAGGTGAACTTCTAAACATCGTATCTGCGCGTAGGGCAGCAGAGTCGAGTAATGAAAAACAACAAACTTTGGCCATGGGGGCGACTTTGCTAGCCCAATTGCATGATATACTGATTGGATCTGATAACGATGAACTTATGTTTTCCTTAGGAATGATATCCAAGGGATGGTATGGTGTACCAGAAAACACTGTCTTTTCTTTTCCTGTACTACATCGACAGGGCGGGGTCACTGAGGTAGTTCATAATCTAAGTCTGGATGAAACGACTAAGAATGCTATTTCAGATATTGTAAATAAAACTAAATCGTAAATGGACAGTAAGCACTTGATTAGAGGCGATTGAAAATTTTGTACAGTTATATAGGTATTAAACGATCTCCCTGTTTATATATATGCTATTTTTTGTTTCTTTTCTTGACACAGTTAAAAGCTAAAAACATCCTTCTAAAGGGTCTGATTGAATTTAATGTATCATCATTTATTTATTCATTCATTTTGTTCATTTCATATGTTATTTGTTATTTCACATGCGTATTCATTCATTGATAAATGAATTTTTTCACTAAGTCTCTCCTCATTCTGTGTCTGAAGGTGATTAATAAATTCTCACAATTTTGTCACCAAACTAGCACTAGTTAACACTAAGAATGGACCCATAAATAATAGCGTAAATAATAGACTGGAAACCAAATGTTAAGGTGTACCAAGCGGCCAGTTTTTGTGTCCAGTCACAATGATTCCAAACATTCCTCTCTTGGTGAGTGTTATCCTACAATTGCGTGACTATTCTGAAGCACTCTCCTGGAATAATCTATAAATGATCAAGTGACTGTTCTTATTGTATGTTTCCTTAATATGTGGAATGTGCATGTGTTACGATCCACATAGACATTAATCATCGTGACAGCACGTCACTCCCAGATTAGTGTGAGGAGTGACAATGAGCCTTAAGACTTTGAATTATTTGATATAGATGCTCCTCATGTACCTCTATAGAGAGATTGTACTCATGAGATTTCATAAACCTCCGTCATAAAGATTCAATCTTAGTTTCAAGGAAACGTATTGCTCCTGCTCTCAAGGGTTCTACGTCAATGCCCCGATCAGACATTTCTTGAAGAAATAAAGCCTTGATCATGCCCCGTTTCTTACCCTAATCCTATCCTTGATTTAAACCCGAACTCTCACTCCACTCCACTCCTAAACGGTGGAAATACGAATCGGGTAAATGTTTCCCAAGAAACTAACAGTGGGGGAATTGTTCATGTACCATTTTTAAGAATTCCTGTGATAGCGTATTTCATAAGATCGACAGTCCGATTAGGTTTCTGCCTGTCATCAGTAAGGTTCTTTTGAGAATTTAATCATTCCAGAGGTAATTGCGTGTCTGCAGAAAATAAGATTTTCCCATGATGTACAGTATGAGTTTTGATTATCTCCCTCAATAGCTGATATATCCACGGCAGTTACCGAGCAGATTTATAGGTGTTTAAAAAGATCTCGCTGTTCCAAAGCTCAAAAAGATTTGGCATGTTCGCTTTCTTTCTACGTTCTACGTTTTTTGCGATGTTTGCAAGGAATCTTTGATATTACCTCATCACCTTTTGGGAATATGCCTCAGGAAAGAACAACTTGAGGTAAATGACAACACATAATAATCAAGAAGGGCAAAGATGACTGGAGTCATTAAATGGATGGAAAATACAAATGATGGCTCTGGTCTTGATAAATAATAGGATCGTTTAAGCCTTCCCGTTAATATTTATTGTGTATCTTAAATAAGTTGACGATCGGTCCGTGTATGAAACTATATAATTGGTGCCATGATATGGTATCTCAACGTCAGTATGCTCAACATCTGACAGCTTCAAATTTTCAAAGTATGAAGAAGACATAGGCATTGTTATCGTGTCTACTAAACAGTGAATGCACACTGGAATCTCTAAGTTAGTTTGATGAAATTTTCTTCGTAAGTAGGACTTTCTGCTCTTTCCCCTTAATGTTCATCAGAAAATATTGAACATCTGCTTCTTCCTTTGGTTCACTTGGTTTAACTTTATTTTCCGTCTTTGTGACATTATGGAAACAGACTTTGAGGAGAGGAGAGAGCACCTAGAAAGGAGTAGCGAAGTAAAAAGCGACTTTTCCAAAAACTGCCTTTTTAGCATCATGGTTAAAAGGAATAGAAAAGGCAGTGATCGTCAAAGATGTTTAGTTAGTTTGGGGGGAAAGATATACCCTGCATATATCTTCAGTTCAAATTACACTTTATTTTAAAGGGCTAATAGTACTTGAGTTAAACGTAACTAGTTATTCTAGAAATTAAACACGATCAAGGGCACCAAGGTTAACAACGTTACACTTGAATTTCGTGCCTATTTTGGTAATTGCCTTCCCATTTACGTACATCATACTGGCTGTTATGTGTTTATTGCAACATTCAATTACACATTTTCTCGATTTGCTGACACTCGATCAATATCTCGGCCACTCAAACTTTTTACAATAACCTTCCGGTTTTGAAAATAACATTTTCAATGAATCAAAATATGCACAGAATCAGAACGAGATAATTTGCAAGCAATAAATTTTAACTCAACAGTGAAAGCAGCAAATTACTGCAAACAACTGTGGGACTACCAAACCTTTCTCCCTTTCCTAAATGTTGACCATGAATAATTAATTAGCATTGCCTATTAAATATATTGTTATTGGCTTCCTCTTGATTGCATGCCATCAGAAAGACTTCAATATTTCATTCCGCAGCAGTAACGGTTACCTTAGAATATTCAATCCAATTGTAAATTTCACAGACCTGAAGAGCAAATGATGGATGAGATACGTCATCTTCAAGACCAAACCCATGTTAAGCCTCAATTGATGGCAAAGAAATCCATCATCGGTGAAAAGTGAAGAGGATAGAAGCAAACGGTTGTCAGGTAATGTCCACTTCTAAAGGAATTAATACGTGTGAATAATTGAGGATTCTAAGTATTATGCTATAAAAAGAAGATCATCTGGCATCCTTAAAATATAATTATTGAGAATTGTCCGCTGACATCTTCATTACCATGGAAACTCGAGATCATTTATTCTCAACTAATTTAAAGAATCTGATCGTGCCTGGTGCTTTCTTAGAGAAATTTTTTAGGTTAATTTATCCCTGTGTTAAGAAGGCAGTAATTTAGAAGAACTAATATTATATATATATACATATATATATATATATATATATATATATATTCTCCGCAGACACATTGCAATTATATGTAATTCTCAAAGAGTGGAGCGTTACCACAATAGCTTGCAATTTAACGGC
>JAAAKM020005162.1:0-11231 GCA_010016025.2 Alatinidae sp. Z8VKAUB7J3 | reverse complement strand
TTTAGTAACTTTTACACAATCAACAAATTTTGGGGTCAAGGTACCAACAGTTTTCAAATTTGGTGCGAAAAGTTCTCACTTCCTGAGTCAAACAGCCATGATGCACAACATCCACATGCAAGCAATGGCAACTATGAACCACACCCTTCCTACTTCCAAGAGACGTTTATCAGGCATGTTGATGATGATGATGATAATGATGATGATGATGATGATGTTGCTAATGATGGTTATGATGTTTATGGTGGTTATGAAGATGATGATGATGATGATTGTGGTGGTGGTGGTGGTGGTGGTTGTGATTGTTATTACACTATTTATTATTTTGGGTTTGAGCACTACTCCCTTCCTTGAGCAGCTCTTATTGCCTGAGGATAACTTAAATGTGTTCATCCTTTATGTCTTCTATCCATGTTACTGTGGGTCTTCTTCTACTAGTGTTCCCTTCCATTTTTGTGTCTAGAAATATATAGTGGGCGTTGTTACACATCACCCTGTGCCCAAAGAATTTAAGTTTCATATTCATATCAGGTATCTGTCAGTGTTTGCTCTATTTACCTCTGAGTTTATAACATATAATGATAGTTGTAATCACAATGTCTGTGGACAGTAGGAATCATAAGATGAAGCCACTTTATGGGTTTTGATCAAAATATTTTGTAAAGATTCATTTTATTTAATTTAACTGTCAGTTTGTTCTTTATTTGAAGAACCCATTCTCAGTATCTACATGTACATGCAGTGAAGAGGCTCTAATATTACCAAGGAAAAAGGTAACTTTTTTGACTTATATACAAATCACACTTGTATTGAATAAGAATGAGTATTTCTTTGAGATCCATCCATCCATCCGTCCATATCCTAGTTTTACATTTCAGCTTTTTTCCTTTTTGCAATCATTCCCTCCAACTTCGACAATCAAATGGATTGTCATTCAGCATACCTGACATTCTGAGATCATCTTAGGTGGTCTACTGCTATGTTTTTCTTGGGTGTCCTTGGCAAGTGATCCTACTTTCTTTTAATTCAGTACACTGCTTCATCCAGCTACTGTTATCCTTAACATACCCATACCACTGCAACCTGTTGTGTAGATGGTTATGTCAAGTTTTATTATTATTAATATGTTTACTATGATTGCTTAGTAACCTTAATAGTTACTAGTCCATTAATTAATTATGTGATGGTGAAGGAGATGGTTAAATTACTAGTCTATTTGTAAAAGGGTAAAAGCATGATTAAAGTGATAATTGTAAGTCATGATTTGTGACACACATGAATGTGTAACTTTGTATTTAAAGACAAAAGGGGCTATTTTACCTTGCTTGACAATGGCAATAGGGAGTGCAGAAACATTTTGTTTGCATTAGAAAATAGAGATTTCCCATATAGCAACAAGATGGTTTTCATTCGTAGTCCTTAGGACATTACCAGACATGCAGCCGTATAAAAAGCTAGAAAGAATTTAAGCTAGAAAGCAATTAAGCTAGTGAAAGTGCAGAGAGACTTAGAATTTAACAAGTTCTGCTGCAAAATGACTTGCTTCCAAAATACACTAGACTTTAGTATTTAGTAACTTTGGATTCTAAAGTGTTGTAAATATGTTTTCATATATTATATACTGTAGCATATATCCATATGCATATAAAACACTATATTGTATATAACTTATACTATTGTTTATAAATATATATACATATATATCATAGTATATCATATCTTATATCATATCTTATAAATGTTACCAAACTGCATCACTTGTGAATTTTTTTGCAAATTCTAGCATATAACATGGTTTTTATTATTTTGTAGCGCAAACGTGTATTTGTAGATAAAGTCAGAGTTCTGTTTAAAGGAGGCAGTGGTGGAATGGGTTATGCTTCAACTGGTGGCATAGGTGGTAATGGTGGCTATGTTGTACTTGAAAGTAAAAAGCATGCTTCTTTGTCACAGTTCACAGCAGAAAATATGAAAAGGATAAGTGGAGTGCATGGTGAAAATTGCAGGTAGACCTTTTATTTGATTATTTGGATATATAACAGATTACTAAATTGTGCAATATATATTATTGTTATTATTTGAGCACTCTTAAGATGACTATATATGTTAAACTATATTGCTTCAATGATAATACAGTGGAATTTGTTCTGTAGAGTTTAGATTGTTTAGGGCCATAAAATTTGAGGAGGCGTTCTGTTTTAGTTTTAACTAGTTAGTGTATTTTAGTGCTAGATACATAGAAAATACTTATTATAATTAATATAATGAAGTTTCATATACAGAGAGAGGGATAAAGAGATTGAAACAAGGAAAACACAAAGTTTCCTTCTGCTGTTGCCACTGTCGGGTGAAACTCACGAGTTGGAAAACTGTTTATTTTCCTTGTACATATAAGATATATATAAATATATAGAAGATAAAATGTAATGTAGTTTAAAATGAGAAAATTAGTTAAAGGCGGACGGCGGACAAAATGCTGCAATTGAATTTAAGAACAGAGCTTCTCACTATGTGCCGATACAGGAGTAAGTTCAAACTTTGAAGCCTTATCTGACACCTATCAACCTTCACAGGAATGGAGGATCCTAGGGGTTCATACCTTCCCAGAAGTTGATAGGTGTCAGATGAGGCTTCAAGTAGGACTGACAGCTTGAAGAAAAAGGTAAACTATAGATTATTGACTCAAAACATTTACTAGTAGTATCAGTAGTAATTCGTCTCCTCTTTCAGCCAAACGATTTTAAAGTAGTCTTTTCTTTTACAAATTAGTGCGGTAGAATTTTAGGATTTTTATTATATATAGACTCTTGAAAAGTGTTTTTAAATCGAAAGCTCGTGAGCTAGCCTCGTGGCATTTTTTAATTTTTATATAGTTTTATTATCTTTTAACTGTTGTTTTAGCATTTTATATATAAATTGATATATTTATTTATCATTAGTAGAGAAAATTTCAATTAAAAAAGGTTGACCTTTTGAAATTATGACTTCTACTAAATCATATGTCATTCAAAGCTATGAACATTTAGTGAAAATTGCAATTACCCTTATATTCCCTTTTAAATCATTTCAATCATATGTGCATTGTAGGCTGATGGTCTGTTTGAAAATATGCCTTCTATCAATGTTGTGTAGGAAATTGAAGTCTTCTGGAAAGCATGGAGACACAAAAAGATTTTATGTTCCTCCTGGAACTATTGTGACATGCACAGAAGATGGTTTTTTAGCTGATCTTGACAAAGCAGGGCAGACATTCACTCTTGTGAAAGGAGGAATTGGTGGGCGACATTTCAACAATTATCAGGGTCAGAAAGGAGAAAGAAGACATGTGGTACTAGAACTAAAATTGATTGCTGACATTGGATTAGTAGGGTAAGCTAATACCGTTGAAAACTTTTATAGATTGCTTCAATGGTCTATATGTAATTTTAAGGTTCTGCAATACATTAGCAACCAAGGTTCATTTCAATATAAAGTTCTTGTACTGATATTTTCAGACATTCATCCCCCATTATATATTGCTCCATTGTGTTACTTATTGAGTTATGTACTGTCAAGACTGCTATATATCACAAAAGAGATGTGTGTAAAATTGCAAGTAGAATATTATTTAATTTTGTAGTTGAAATCATGGATATATCAGTTTTGAAAAGATACTAGAGAAGTAGAAAATATGTCACCACTGGAACTCAAACCTGTGACCAACACTTTCAGGGCATGTGCTTTACTCATGGCTATTTATAATAAGTCTGGTTAAGATTAAAAATTATTTACCATTTCACCTTACAGTTACCCAAATGCTGGCAAATCCACACTTTTATGCAATATTTCCAGAGCAAAACCAAAGATCGGACACTATCCCTGTAAGTGGTATCTTCTTTTGTTCTTTGCAAGTGCAATAATTGTGGTTTAAACATCTATTCAACTACATTCAATGTTAAATCAGAATATTTTTATATCCTTTTTGGAATTATTTTTTATTTATATATTTGTTAACGATATATTTATGCCATAGTATTGAACCAATCTTTCATCTTTAAACTGTAAGCTGCTGAGTTGAAATCGCCAATTCTGAGTATATATGTAATTCAAAGTCAGAAAGCTCAGAGTCCACAAATTTAATGTTAAACAAGTCAACAATCTAAGTCTAAACAACTCAAAGTTTACAAAATTAAAAGTTGAATATCACCAAATCAAAGTTTAAACAGTTCAAACTTGACATATTTCAAGTCCAAAAATTCTGACTCATCAGTTGTCGACAGCTTAATTTAATGTTTTTTGGGCTGAGTTACTGGTCTGCTTCCTCCATTTGTCATATTTACACATATGGAAATGAACCGTAAAACTTTTGGAAAATAATTAAACAGTTTCCACAAAAATACTTTTATACTTTATTTGCATAAAAAAAATTCATACATGGGCCAATACCAAAGTTTATAAGATATGATTCCTAACACAAATGCACTTTAATTAAATAACGCTATTGCTTGCCACAAGGACATTAGAACATGATACATATGAGTGCGAAAATTGAGGTCCCCTGTAATTAGTTTTTGAAAATTCCTCTAGCCCCCCTGATGTTATTTCAACACCTTGCTTTCTTAAAATTGTGGCATTTGACCTCATAGCACTGAGCAATAACCTTTGTTAATTTGAATAAAACATGTCACTTGTTTTGACAAATGTTTTTGATAAAAAAATTCATAGATACGGCTGTGGAAACAAGGATTGCATGGAACCAGGCTGTTTTCTCAGGAAGAACACAGTGTCATTCCCTTAGTATTGCATGGTGTACATATTTTAGTTGACAGTTGTAGGGTATGCTCAGAGTGCACGGCCTAAATGGCCTTAATGGTTTAAAATTAATTTGACTTCGCAAGAGAGAGTTAAAATGAGAGCACTATTTGACCAACATATAATCTTGCCTTTCAATGCCATAGATTCTGTGTTCCTTTCTTGTAGTTACAACAATTCGCCCGACAATTGGTTCAATATTTTATGAAAATAATGAACAGGTAACTTAAAGTAGTTTTATTGATACATTTGTCAGAGGCGACAGCACTTGTAAAATTTTTTTTAATTACCATGCCACTTAATACCTTCCGCTGGTTAAATGCGTGTAGGGACCAAGGGGTGGAGAAGGCTGGACCCCTATTGCAAGAATAAAACCTTGATTTTATCACTTTGATTTGGAATTGATTTTGTACAAACTCATTTGATTAAGCGGAAGTTGTGTAATGTGTACGACGAGGTATACTGAAGAGGACCAATTGCTACCTACAATATTGGCATGATATGACCAGGGTTTATTAAGGTCACGTATCTCAACTTTTTTCTTTTTTGGTTTTCTTTTTAGTTTTCTTCGTCTGTTTCACTTTTGGTAATTTCTGTTTCTGTCAGTTTTGTGTTTGTTATGTTTAAGTTTGGCTTCATTATACGAAAGAAAACAAAATGCACGTCAGATGGAGACTACTTTTACGATAATTCCGTTCATGGACTGTTCAACGCTTCAGTAGCTGATTTCTCATGCATCGAAATTGACTGAAGACTCAATCGTGTTAGTATCCGTCTGTTTTAAAGAGAATCGTAAATTGATATTTTAGCTTATCCTCATACCCAGTCTTCTCTGTGTCTGAAGTGTGAAGTTAGAACAGTACTATGTTGAATACAACACGGACAAGGAGGTAACACGCCAATAAGGGAACTACAATTTTGACAACGTTTCGTCTTACTGCAAGATTTTCTCAGGTCTCGTGGACTTTAGCCCAGTTACATGTCAATGTACGTGAGACCTGACAAAGTCATGTAATAATGTAAAAAGTTTTCAAAATTATTCCTTGTTGGCGTTTTACCGATAACTTGGGACAGGTCTAACTTTATTTTATTCCCCCGTTTTCCTTGTCTTTAGCTCCGTTGCGTTTTATGTCCCTCTCGTCGTACCACCACTTTATTTCGTGTAAAGAAAAGAATTTATACCTCTAACAATTTTGTTTTAGTCATATTCGCAATTTTCAGTATTCTGCTTTAGTGCAGTCAGTTTTGTTAAGATGACTGTGAATTCAAAATATGCGTACGCAACCTTAACGTCAGCTGAAAAAACTTTCCTTCTTGTCATTACGATGTAGCCTTGATTAGTTCGATAATTTCACATTTTCTAAGATCCTAGCCTTGGTTTTGAAGCATCCATCTCTCCCAGCTTATACTCTTCTAGTCGAAGGAAGCCTTGTGTTCTTGAGTCAGGAACCTCCAGTATTGTTGATTTCAGCCCTTCCAACAGCCCATCCCCCTTTCTCGAGTCTCATACTAATCAGCATTTAAAGATTTATTCTTTTCTGGAGCACCTACTCTTATGACTCATTTCTTTTTCAGATTACACTCGCTGACTTACCCGGGCTTATCGAAGGTGCTCACGTAAATCGAGGAATGGGCCATCGTTTCCTCAGACACGTGGAGAGAACGAAAGGTCTCCTTATATTGGTATGCATTCATAGAACGACTAAGTTGTAAAAATTATAACGTACTATTCAGTGGGTGCCAGTTGTAGCTTACACAGACTTGCAATGACAATAGAGCTTAATATTTTATTTAAGGTGTTTGAGAGTCCTTGGTGGCCAATACAATATAATACAATACAATACAATACAATACAGACAGAGTTTTATCTAAAATAAATTATTTCTTTTTCGCCCCATAGTTGCTATAAAATAAAGAGCTTGGGCTCTTAGACATTTTGTCGTGTCTTTTTTGCTTAATTTTATTTGTTTCGCTACATGAACAAAACACATGAAAGGGCACGAATATTGGGACGAAGCTGTACAATTGGGACGAAGCTGAAGTTAAGATAAAGGAAGGCGTACTTACTTTTAATCTCCTGTGCATCCTCAAGCGATTGAAATGTACATATATCTCAGTTCATGTACGCAAACCTTGGAGGAAATAACTTGAACACAGTTGATAGAATGAATAACATAAAATGTAGCAACCTTAACTTTTCAATTTTCAAGAGTAAGATATTGAATTAGAGATGGAAAGTGAGTTCATATGATGGTCATAAAATGATTTGCAAACCTTCTATGAATATGTTCAATGTAATAACGATAGTTCTAGTGCAGAAGCCGTCGAAGGAAACACTTTCGCTAATAGAAAAGCTACGGACCGAGGATTAGAGTGATGACGTCACTTTTTTTCGAAGAGTACCAATTATAACTGCATCAAAGTGGTCACCCTGTCACTAAATACCCGTATAGACAATTTTGTGTTCAAATCTCGATCCAACTGCGAGCAACAGAAGTTTGAATGTGCAAAAGGCGAAGAGGGACACTGTTAACTTGCCCCAGCTCATAAAATTATGAACTGGCTTCAAATAACGTAGTTTTGATAGGGTGTATCTCGATGATTATTTAAGATCCAGTTTGGAAAGGTTATTTATATCAATTTTTCTCAATTGAGGATTTTGTGGTAAAATTACTTCTCCGTACCATTTGATAACGTTAGTATTTTTTTGTATGTTTTCCTGTAATAGGTAGATGTAAATGGCTTTCAGTTAAGGCAGGATGCCCCATTACGAACTCCACTTCAAACTTTATGTCAATTACTGAAGGTAAGCGAACCAAGCCGTCTATAGATATAGTGACACATTTGCCTGTAATCTTGTCATTGTAATTCTCATATCCTCATTATGTACTATTTTTAAGCAAGTAAACATGATCATTAAATAAACTTCGTCCCCCCTTGTTTAGTATGAAAAATATCGATTCGAGTCAGTAGAATTTAGGGATACCCCTTTCCTGATACACGTAGTATGTTCGTTATTTTGCTCGTAAGTGTTGTGAAAGAACTTCCCACCGATGTGTTTACGAGAAGGGAAGTATTGACCGGCAGGCAAATACAAAAAGGGCCAGAACAAGTCAAAGAAACAATGAAAAGGCCCCGAAGGTAACATTTCTGCAATGAAAATGACATTGAGGAGGGTCTGTGTTTGAAAGAGACACGATTATTGGCCCATCTAGAGATTACACTTGGAAAGACCGGGAATGTGTATGACTTTCTGTGTTGTTACAGTCTGCATATTGAAGGTTAGCAATATTTTCCTGGCTATACAAAACGGTTCCTCCCAGAGTAGGTAGAACGCTCAGAAGCGCACTTCTCAAGAATTACGAGCATACTGATAAGCTATTTTAAACAATCAAAAATTACGTATTCCGATTGACGTGACGTGGTGCAGGTAAAGGTTAAGGGCAAGTTTCCACTCAAGCTGCATCCTTTCTTCAAGTGCGGCACACGTTTCGTCGTAGTTCCAAAAGAAGCAGTGGCTAAGTTCTCTTGGTGGTACTCTAACAAGGAATGGTGCATTTCTTTGGGAAACGGCGTCCTGCTTGAATCGCCAAGGGGAAGAAAAGTGAAGTTGACGTTGGCACACTGTCTAGCGACCCTCCTGGATTTCTGTAACCCCAATCCTTTTCCGAACAGAGCGTTGGTTTGATGCAAGAATAAAGTGGCGCGAAATTGTCATAGCTTCAAGTTGCCTTCCAAGGATAACCGGGCCTCAAGACGGAGATCATTTAGAATCGTTGACATCTGCTTTCCTCTTTCTCGATTTAAAGGGCTGTCTTTATTCCATCACACAGGAACTATATCTTTATGAAAAGACACTTCTACAAATGCCGGTAGTCGTTGCGTTGAATAAAGTGGATGACGAAAAGTGCCTCCCCTTGTTCTACTCGGCAAAGAAAAGTATAATGAATGCAAGTGAAGGTGAGTTGCCTTGTATATGTCATTGCTATCGATTTGTTTTGTACTGAATTTGCTGCAAAGTAACACCGTAATGCTTAGAATGATCTTCCTATAAAACCCTCTTCGAATAAATGCACACCGCCATTTGGCTGAACGCCAACTAAATACCCCCCGAATAAAGCCCTCTTTCCCAAATTAATGGTCTAACATTGATGCAATACAGTTTTCTCATGAATATCATAACAGAATTTTCACGAGATTAATTATAGAAAATTTCGAATCAAGGAAATGTATTTTTGATAGTAAAATGTTCAAAATGAAATTATGACGCTCAGGGCGTTTGTTAAAGCATTAAGGTATATAATGTGTCTGTTCTTTCTTTCGTAATTATTTTCCATAGACCTTCCTGACTTATGCTGTCTAAGGGCAAAACCTCCTTCCAACTCACACCTGCGCAACCGTTGTATTTTCTGAACTCTGCTCTGTATACTTCAACATTTGACTGAAACACACATAAGTGGCTAAGGACCTCAGTTGTATAGTTTTAAACTGCCCGTGCTTGTGGCAATAAGTAAACTTTTATATAGTAACGAGGGATCGTGTATGTATTACAGAGTTACAATCTCTCCGGTTTTTGCAATCCCGTGCAGTCTTGCATTTTTGTATAATTGATTCTTGAGGCTAACCATAGAAAACATGGTTGTGTAGCAGCATCCATTCTTAGCCAGTCGAGTCGGCTTTGCACAGGGCTAACACCAACATTAACATGGACAGAGCCACCTACTGCTTCTCGACCAGTTGGCAAGGAATGGATGTAGTATCTCTTATCATTGACTGCAGATTCATCCCATTGCCCGTTAGAGGCGGTTATGCTGAGCGGTTGAGCCCTCGTGACTTCCTTCTTTGCTGGTAGTCTAAATTAAGGGATGCTACCCGTGGACGTTCTAGCTACCCTTTATTTATAAGCTAGCCGGTTTGATTTTGTTTATGTAGGGTAGTTTTAATATTGGGCCCACTGCTCATCAGGGGTCCTCAGAAATTGTGAGATTGCCATCTGTAGTCACGCTTGTTCTCTGCAAATGCTTAGGTGTGTAGCAAAGTACCTTAGTTTCGGTTGTCCCGCCAGGAACCTAAGATGTTGATAGATTTGCACGCAATTTTCGTCGAAAAGCTAACGGCTAGTTATGATCAACTTGTAACAGCGGGTTAGAATGTGTATTTGTGTTTGCTATTCGTACACCCTAATGAAGCCTTAGGTTCAACCACTACTGTTACTGTTAACTATTGATACCCATTAAGTACCCTATCCGTACCCCTCTCCCTCCCCTGTTATTTCTTGACTTTATTGATTTCATTGCCTTCTCTTGTCTTCAGATTCAGCCAAAGTGGAAGAAATCTTACAAGACCAATCAGCCGTTGAACCTGTATTGCAAAAACTACGAGAAATATGTGAAAATAGTGAGACAGACATCTTAAGAACCTCTTCAAAGTTCGGAGTTGGATTAAGCCAGTTGAGAAACTACCTTTACGATATGACATTCCGTCGTGACCATGAGGACTATGAAGATCGCGAGGACTTTGAAAACGAGGCGCCAGATGACTACGAGGACATTACTGAAGAAAATCGTAGTAGCCATTGATAACGACAAATCAGATTGAACACGGATGACAAGTTGTAATGGCTATTTCGTAAAGTATTCGTCTCCTAGAGAGCAGAAAGCGTAATTTTATGCCGGAAGACGAAACTGTACGATCTAACGTCGCACGAGACCGTATGATATAACGTATTTTTGGAACAGATGATGAGATTGTAAATACGCTCAAAGTAATGAGTGTTGTGTGTGCATCTTTCTTTGTACAGTGACAAGTAATTGTGATCATAAATATTCTCTTTGATTCCCTCGTGTGAGTGATCAACCTTTCAAGGTTCGTCGTTGATTGAAGGACCTGCTGGGTAAATTATAATGGAAGTACCAGGGTAGGGCGCACTCACTCGGTGTCCTCGCAAAGTTTTGTGTGTTATTTGGCCGGTCAGATTGCGCCAAAGCCCAGCTATTCAAACAAGTGCAGTCCATTAACCTCGCTGTTAGACTCTGGAGTTTTCGTCTCTCTTGCATACTGAGTTTGCCTTGTGACCAGGAGGAAGGAAGGTTATCAAATTTCTCGACGTAATGAAGTCAAGCACTCCTTCCGCTCGATTACACCTCTCGTGTCAGTTACACCTAAAACGGGAAATGGACTTTTTGGGTCACTTATCAGGTGTTAAGTTGTTTTGAATATCTTCGTTACTGCTGTGCACTTCTTAGCCGTTCATTGTTGCGAAGGTTCGTCATTGCCCGGTACAAAGGACGGAGATCAGACCCGGTACAAAGGACGGAGATACGACGCGTCTATATTGATGCTAATTAAGTTAGCAACATCGGTGAAGTGCGGAAGTGTATAAGACCCTGTTTACCCGGGTACGGATCCAAGCTGGTGCGGATCCAAATGGATCCGATCCC
>JAAAKM020005161.1:0-11231 GCA_010016025.2 Alatinidae sp. Z8VKAUB7J3 | reverse complement strand
CCAATATCGAGATTCTTAAAATTCTATGGCAAAATAAGTAATGATAGTAGATTTATAACCGCCTGAACAGTTTGATAATCTTACAGGTAGACTTTAGACCTATTAGGCACAAACTGTAACATTTGTCTAGAGTCATATAACCCTTCTTCACCCGAAGAAACGATATACGAAAAGACGATTAATTCACGTTAATAGGCACATGCGAAAGTCAGGTTCCTTCCAGAAAAATTAAACAAGCATACTGAAATTTAGAGAACTTGGTAAAAAGAATAAGTCAATACTTTGCATATCCGAGATTTTGACTCGTGTGTTAGTATGAATCAAAGTAGAATTGCAATGGATGACTTTTGCTATCCATTAAAATTGACTTTATGGGAGTAGTCGTTTGTTACAACTAACGGCAAATGAATGAACGACCTACAAAAAGAATAAGTCATCCTTGGCTAGTGACGATATTCAACGATCGCCACACCTTTCTCAAGGAGTCTGCATGTGTCCGTAACTTCACATGTAGCAACAAATCAAATTATAGTGTCTTGCTGGCATTTTAATGGAAACTAGCAGCTGACCAATTTTCATGTATAAGTACCCATGGAGTAAGTTAGAATATTACAAGCTGCTTGTATTTGTGTTTTGCACGATAGGAAACTTTGATCCTGAGATTGATGAAGATAGCTTTGTCTGCAAATTATCCTGCCAACCGCTTTTTGTTCTTCGTCTAAAGGGACCACTTATTGCTCCATGTCTGTTCCATTGTTACCTGTCTACTTATAGCAGCTTAATAGCAAATATATCACTGGGAACTCTCTTATCTATCTTATTTCCAGGTAATGGTTGTCTCACTCAGTGTGCTTCACCTAATCCTAATATGTTTCAACCGAAGTAAAACAAACGCATGGCCACGACATCGATCAATGCGAACAGCAAACCGTCTTTTCGATTTTCCTCTCTTATATAAAGCTCACAAAATTTTCAAGACACAACCGGATGCGTTTCACGAACTTCATAACGTATTAAAGGGAAAGAATCCAAGGACAAAGGAGCCAAGATATCGCATTTCGAAACGACGTAAAAGACACGTGAGGATTAACTTCGAAAAAATTTTCGTTACTTCTGCGCCAACAAACTGGATCATTTGTAAAATATACTGCAAGTCCGGTTTCCATCTGCAGATCCTTCCTGACGGTACAGTTCAAGGAACGACAAATCCAAAAAATAAATATAGTAAGTATTCTGATTTAGAATTGTTTTGAGCCCCTTTTTGTAAATTTATTGTTCGAGTGAGGAAAGTTGATAGATACATAGCTAAGTCGTTCGTTCTTACGTAGTTGTTAGGAGAACAGTTCAAATATTTCCTCGGAGCATGATAGTGTAATGTGTCTACGCACTCACGCCTTGCAAGTTATCTTCTTAGAAGACGCATGTCCCTGCATACAGAAATATTGCCACAATATGCTATACTTGTGTTAGAATTTTGCTAATGTGTTCATGGACTGATCTCACATACTTTGCAATGACTTCTACCATTACAGCTCAGCTGGAACTGCAATCATTTGGACCCAGTCTCCTGCGCATAAAAGGAATCGAAGCTAATGCATATTTAACACTGAATCATACAGGAATCCTTACAGGCATGGTAAGTAAACAATTAAGTTTAAGTAATCGTCACATAATTTTAGTTGACATTTATTGAGGTGTAATAAAACAAGAAAATTTGACACAGGTAAAGTAAGGACAGGGAAACTTCTCTGCCAATTTATTGTCAAAGATCAAATTTTTTATTTGCTTGAATCTGTAACGTAGGTAGCGACGATTGTTCTGTGTTTTAAAATATTCTTAAACCCTTCCCACTTCCGTACTCAGTAAGTCACCTTACAGGTAATAAAAAGTCGTAAATGTATCAATTTAAGGAAAATTTCGGGCTATAGCCCATAAGTACTTATAATTTTGTATCTATGGCATATCCATATTCAGAGATTTCCCAGGAAAGTTTTATTAGACCACATTTTTTAACGTAAACGGTGCAAATGTTTTGATGTAACTAATATTTTAGTTACCGATGTTCATAGTATTAGATTTCTCCTGAATTAGGGATGCTGGCCTAGATAAAAACTAATTTACATGATAAAAATCTGACTATGATGCTTTTGATGATGATGGTAAACGCGAGGGCATGGGGCAGCAGAAGCAGGCATAGCAAGAACAGAATGGATAGGGATAGGAGGGGATAATCACATCGATGACGACGACGACGATGATGATGATGATGATGATGATGATGATGATGATGATGATGATGATGATGATGATGATGATGGCGATGTTGATGACGACGACATTTATGAGAATGGTAATAATGACGATTATCATGATGATAATTATGATGTAAATGATAATGTTGATAAAAAATACACAGGAAAGGGAAAGGGGAGATAGAAAAGATAAAGGAGGAAGAGGAGGAGAGAGAAGAGAGGAAAGAGAACGAGAGAAAAAAAATAAAATGAAGAAGGGGGAAGAGAACAAGGCGGAAAAGGACAAGGAGGATAAGAAGCGGAAGGGGCAGAAGGACAAGGAGAAGAGGTAGCAGAGGGAGCAGAGGGAGCAGAGAGAGCAGAGGGAGCAGAGGGAGCAGAAGGAGAGGAAGGAGCAGAAGGAGCAAAAGGAACGGAAGGAACAGAAGGAACGAGAGGGGACGAGAAGGAAGAGAAGAAGGAGGGCGAAAGGGAAAAGAAGAAGGATGAAAGGGCCCTGAAAATTGTTAGCGATGTTAGTGCCTTTTTGGTAGAGAGGACAGTAACAATCAAGGTTACACATTGTTACTGTTACGTTATAATCAAGGTTATACAAGTTTATACAAGTGTTTGGCACGTGGTTTATAAAACAAATAACAAGTTTCTAAAAGATATCTAAATCTTTCATGATTAGGCTTTATTATTTTGCAGACTTAGCATGTAAAGTAGTAAAAAATATCTTACTAATACTCTTCAAAGACACGTTTGTATAATAAAAGACAGCGAGGTAGTAAATCAATACTAAGCTAAGAAAAGAGGGATAGGAAGGAACAAAATTTTAGAGTTAAATGGATTTGCTAAAGGACTTCATTGTAAATGTACAGAACTGCAAACATCCTCTATTTAAAGTTTTCTTTGAACTCCAGACTCTAAGCTATAATTGTACGGTACGTATATCTAAAACCTAGATCCAGAATAGCATATGTCTACCTTTGCAGTGTTTGAGTTGAATGTGTATGTACACATACATTATCACTAGTACATAGGGTGCATTGAAGCAGCATATGAGACCATTGTTTATATATGGTAAAAATTATTTATTCATCTTTTTTCTTTAACATCATTCTAACTCAAATGTATTAATACCACCCTGAAGCAAATTTAGACTATGCTATCATTATCAATTTTTCTTCGTAGCCACGTGACACATAATAATCGCCGCTGGGGGCGACAAAATGAGATTCTTCAGCAATTTCCTGTTTTTTCTCTGTCCTGGTGGTTAATCCTCGACCTACCTTAGCATGTAACAAAGTCTTGGTGTACAAACCCGGGGGCTATATCGCTCTGTGCTCCTTTTTCTGTATTCACTTAAGCTCTCATTTGCTTTGTTACCGTACCTAATTTAAGAGTCAACACGCTGGCGACTTTGTGACTGACCTAGTCTCATTTACATCGACTGATCTCCTCTTAGTATATCATTGGAAGCATTTAATCGATTGCATGCCTTTAACTAAGCTAAATAATCTACAACTGTGAAAAGAATGTTCCTCAGGATTATCTCATAGATTGACCGACATTTTACAAATTTGAATTTACTTACTCTTAAAATAGTCAGAAGAAGTGCTTCTGAAAGATAAGCCGAAAATTTCATATATCAAGTTAGCTGCGAACGGATAAAAGTTGTAATACGTAATACTCATCAGGCAATTTCAACTACAATGTTTATTAAGAGGTTTAAAGTCAAATTACAAGTTAATAATGATCAAGGATAGGTAAGGATCTGTTTAAAAGAATTAGACATGTTTGGTACTGGAAATACATGAGCTAAACAGAAGCATTGTCCTACAAGATGAAAAGTAGGCCTTTCTTAAAGTAGTCATAAAAATCAATTCATTTGTTATTCTTTAATCTTTCATAACCAGAAATGCTAACAGTGACGTTTTCATTTTGACAGATTTTCTATACTGGTATCACATCTGTGGCTCCTTCCATGATTTAGATCTTCGATCACCCTAATCAGGGTTTTCCCTCCTTCCCCAAGGGTGAACAAAACATTGTTAGTTGGCAAAATTGGGTGTTTTACGAAAGTTTTTCAGCTGGTTCCACGTAAGGGGCCAAGTGCTCCTTTGACACTCGGTCACCCCATCAGGACGCTTATAACATTTACAAAAATTACCAACTACGATCTGTTTGTGCTGTTTGAAGATTGTGAAAAATGTTATTGTCATTCAAAAGTCCAGAAAAAAGGAGTCAGTGCCATTTTCTTTACAAGTATTCAGTGTTCTTTGGCCACTTACTTTACTGAAATGGGAGCAACATAACCTGGCTAAATGAAAATTATGAGACTTGTGGGAAAGAGTTCGTGGTATATAATTCTTTACAAAAAATTTATTTGTCTTTGCTGCTTGCCACCAATACTTCCATTCTTTTATGCCAAAAAGGCATTGAAAGCTTTGGTTTCACTATACTTCATGTATCGGCCATTAAATAAATCATTCATTTCCTGATATCTATTTTAAACATAGTTATCATGTCCTGATTACATTGCCCTTCTTTTGTCAAGCAATGGTAATTTTGTGCTCCAATCTCTTGGCGATTTTCTGCTTTTCTTCGAATCCTTTGCACACAACCTATTCCAACATTTCTTAATAAAAAATCTCGTAGCTGTGTTCCAATTTGGTACTTAATGTAAGAATTTTACATAGGGCATTAAAGGTGTTGCCATATTGTTCAAAAATATATCACTACTTCCAAGGTGGTTCGAATGACAACTTTTGGGGCTACTTTAATGTCTTTTCTCTTAGCATCCTCTTGACACCTCTTCTCTTGGACTGAAATCAGTCAGCTTTAAGAATCTCTCGTCCTGCAAACTGTCATGCTTTACGCAATAGCAAGGTCGAAGGTCACGAGGTAATCTCAATACCGTCAAATAACACAAGTTGTCAAACAACCATCAATGTTATCAAATAGTATGTTTTTGCTAAGAAAACTCCAAAATAATGACAATTAAATGCAGAACATATTCGTAAAACGCACAGATAGACCATAGAATTCCTTCTTAAAAAGATTCCGAGACAGCCATTAGGTACCACTGTTTTGTCGCCATGGAAACAAATGACCGTTGCAATATCGCCTAGGTATAACTTACGCCAATATTGCCTCCAGTCCTAAGGATGCAGGAGTTATGGGTATAAATGCTGTAAATTTTAGCTTGGAAGCTTACACTTAAACATTGTTATACGTTATTGCTGCACGTCCCTCTAAATCTGGAAAACGTATTTTGGACCATTATTCGATACAGCATAAATTCCTTATTTAAATAGAGAGCAATTATACAAGTTACTCCCGCCCAGATACACTGACGGCATTTGACTGCTGTTGCCATCATTCTTTGTTTTAAAGATCTATTTGGATATTGCCACTTTCCTATAACATAAGTTTATCCCGAAGCCTGATTACTCACTGTCTACTGAATCCCTCTCCTTTCTAAATTGTCTTGAGCTAACTAAGTTTTTTCTTTCCTTTGTCACTCTTTTACTATTTTTGATGAAAGAGAAACCATATCAGTACTTACGTATTTCATTTACTTAAACACCAGTATCAATGCAGACTGGACAATACTTTTCAATATTTCAACTGTTAAATATAATTGTGGTAACTTCGAGTCAAAAAATAGGTTAGGCATCGTCTATAATTCCCGCAATTACCTTTGAACGTAACTCTTGTTTCGCATGCAATTCATAAATTTTGCGAGGGAGCATTTTGAATTCTTACCTACAGTTATCTAAGACGTTCCTGCTCAGATTAAAGATAATCAATTGAATGAGGATAAAGTTTAAACGTCGTGATTTTTAAAGGAAATGAGAAATCACATGTATTCTAAACATATGATAGGATCGATAATGTTTGTTGTCTTCATTCGCATTTATATCAGAATCAAGCACACCTACTCTGTCTGGTTGTTTCAGGAGGTGTAAATATAAGCACACTTTCGTTAATATTAATAGTTAATATCGAAGGTAATAGAGTGTTACAGGTATAGATGCGCCATGTTGAGCGACCTGGCCTGTAAATAAATTTTCTTAATCTCTCAATGTTTTGATGCACTGGAAATTTTCTATTAAGTCTCATCAATTCCCTTGTTTTCAGTGCAAAGTACAAGTAAACTCGGCAGCCATATAAAAAGAAAGATTGATGTGCTCTTATATTGGCTTTTAGCTGCTAGTCTCGGTTTCATTATTGCCTTCAATGGGTCTCGTCATGATCACATTTTCAAGGTGCAAAATAACTATTTTGTGCAATTAGGTGTCTTTACAACTAGATAAAAAAGGAGAATTTACAATAAAGATTTTATTTAACATTTACGTCAGAGCAGATGTCAGGCAATCCTGTTCATTTACTGCCTATTTGACTTGACTAATCCTTATCTGGCAAATGATCTGGGAATATGAATTAGATTTCTCAAAGAGAGACGTTGGCTGTTAGGTTTGACCCTTACATGCATCTCAAAACAAATAGCTAAAGGCAAGATTGGCTCCAACTGAAATCCGAGCAGGTTGCAATACTATTTTCCTATGTAATTTTATCACGCCCGTAACAGTAGTGAAGGCACCGAATGCATTAAGGAGGAACAAACTTTTGTAGAGTATATTCCCATATGGTCTTGAAGCATCTGGAATTTTGAAAGAGGCGTGCAACACGCTTGGTGAGAGGGTGGTGCCCTCTAGCTTCCCACCACCTATTCAGGGACTTGATTTTCATATACATTGAAAGCTGATTGTAAAAACATAAACAAAAGGCAAAACGTTACTATTTTCTAGAGATTATTGTAAATACTGTCAAATTTGATAGAAAGAGTGAGGGATCAAAAACTGAGAAATTAGAATTAATGGTAGTGTCTACTCCAATATACGTATCCCAGTGGTAGAACTTAACCAATGAGATACATGAAATTACAGTACTTGTCAACTACATTTTCGGCTTTTGTTATTCTTGTCTACAATTTTTGCTTTGAGCACTTTCATGACAAATACCATTTTTCGGAATACGTTTGGATGTAAATCTTCACAGATAAAGTTAAACTTCATGCAGCTACTGTAAACTAGTAACCTGGTTCAGATGAAACATCATTAAACACTGACTAATGATTGATGAAGCATTATGAGCGTTACCAATGCCTGAGTAACGGTACGTGTGATCCAGACCAGAAAAGTTTTATGGGGTACAATTGCGGAACACAACTCAGTTTGACAAGGCGACTTGAAACTAAAATGCATGTACCCAGGAAGGCTCCACATATTGTCAGTGCTATGCGAATTGCAGTGTTGTTTGCTTCTCGTCAAGAAATATTGATATCACTTAGAAATAGATAAAGTATCGGATAAAGGCAGGGATAAACCTGATTCCGGAAACGAGCAACATTGAACTGGGAATATGTGATCGACAGTGGATTTGACTTGTTAACCACTTTCATTACAATGACATCCAAGTTATTTTTGAAATCTCTGGTAGAATCAAAAAAATATCTACCGAGATCCAGAAAATAAAGTTTAACTTTCTTCTGCGTAAAAGGTATTAGTTTTACAGCCTTCTTTAAAATTTCCTTATAAAATGATGGTAAATATACGGACTCTAAAGTTAAGGTACAAAATGAAATTTATTATTAAACTGAATATACTAAGCCTTTTAAGACCTCGCACTTTTATTATTGAATCCGCATACATCAATAAATAGTATTCACATACATTAATGATAGTAGCATATATTTAAGGTCTACTCATACATTAAGGGTGCAAGAATACATCAATATTATACAAATACATTAATAGCTATCGGGCACATTAGTTAATTACAATCAAAGAAGTGATAAGAATTGTAGTAGCGATACGTAAATTAGAATCCATCGGCTCAATATGTATTCGATTTCACTATCTATGAGTCATAAGAGGAACACCAAAGCTAGTGATTGGTAACACCTGAGCATAGCTGAAAAAGTGTGCTGTATTTAAAAAAGAAGACGTCTTGTTATTCGGCATATTATCACCATTGTGCTATATGAAGTTTATAGATTAATGTCTGGTTTGCACAGGCAAATGCATCCCCTTTGTGCCACATATGTCCAATCAGTCTAAGAATGTCCTTTCGCGTCAGTTGGGGTAAGATGATGAAAAACTTTGTTGATGGCTTATGTTCGTAGGTGGCAAAAACATATTTTTCTCAATTTGTTACAAAGCTGATTAGCCCATGATCAGGAAATTGCATTAAAGATATATTTCCCTTTGACTTGCTGACAATACCCTGTTTGCAATACTCCTTTAAAATACAAATTGATTGGGAGTTTGCCATTCGTTTGAGGAATGGCGAAATCGTTTACGAATCATAACATGGCATTATGCCGTAAGTGTTTGAACTCACAAAGGTTGTTATTGACCTGATATTCATGGCTCGGACGTATGTGTAGGCTGCGTGGATTCTGTAATCTTGTTTTTTAGTCATTGGATCTCTCTTTTAGTTACTTTTTACGACTACTTCTATGTGAGATGGCATAGATAGGAAGTGACGGTTATAGAAAGGCAAGGCAACGTAAGCTTCTGACCTGTTTACATTGGCCGTCACTCGGTGAGTGTATCACCTAATAATTTCCTAGAGAAGACAAAAGTGTACTTTAGCGCCATTTCCCCTTAATTTATCACGAAACTAAGCCTTCGTAAGCTCTATTATCTTATGTCGTCATTGAAAGTCGAAACCCTAGACGCTATTTTTAACAAGCCTCTTGCGCCCCTCCTCTTTGTAGCACTTAGGAAAACAAATCCTAATCTTCCATTGAATTCTATGAGAGGATCGTATAAAGCCTGCTAATACCTTCTCCTGTTTTTCTCTTAAAGCGTAATCCATCACTGGAGGACAGTTTATTCAAAGAAACTCATGAAGAAAATGCTTACAACTCGTACGCGTCGTACAAATATTTCTACGACGATATTTATGACATGCTGATAGGAATTCGAAACAATGGCAAAGTGAAAAAGACCTGGAAAACTTTCCACGGACAAACAGCAACACAGTTTTTAGTTCGAAAATCGGACAATTCCTGGTAGACACTACCTAGCTCTGTAGAGAGCTCTGAATATGAGCCAGGTATGCAGATATACTGGCCTTAGCTGATCGACGACGCAGCATTCGACAGCCCCCCTGCCTGGGATAGCCTGCATGGAGTCCGTTGAAGAAACAGTACTTGGTGTAAAGCTAACAGCATGACAATTCAAGGCCCCTGTTGGTAAGAAAACGGGGGGAAATAGCAGAATTGTACAGTGTAGACATTCTCATGATTTCGTACTGTGTCTACAGGGAAATTTGAGTTTTTAGTACCTGTGGACCATCGCCTTTGAACATTGGACTTCATAGAAATAGGAAACGGGGCACTGATGTACATCCTTTGATTGCGGCGACGTTGTTCAGTTCTATGGAAACAAACTCCTGTTCAGTTGGCATTGAGAATGCCGGTCACCAGACAGGGCAAGAATGCGAAACGGGCTAAGAAGGGGTGCACATAATCTAATCAATGTGAAGACAACCAACAAAGTACTAATTGAGGACTTGGTCGGTAACGAAATTAAATTGAACAAGTACAAGGGGCAAATAAAGTACAGAGAACTGAACCTTTCAGAGACAAACTTCTGCGGCATGACGTCTTTTCGACAGATTAAACTTGTTTACATAAACAAGTCTAAGGTCGCAGTTAGACTTGAACTTTGCTCTACCTATTTATGAATTAAAACTCAAAATCAATTTAATATTTAATGCAGATGACTTAAAGAGCATGCTGTTGTATGTATTTATGATAGAGTAAGACACCACAGAGGTTTATTTGTAGACTAGAAGTGCTTTTCTTTAATTCATAGAAACTCCAGAGGTAATGTTAATAGATCACAGATATCTATGGAAACTTATGAGATTCGTTCTCTTCTCGTTTGCTGTACTCTCTTACTCAGAGTTAACTAATTTGTAATGCTATTCCATTCGGCAATCTGATGTAACCTGCACTCTTGACGCATAAAACGAAATCAAAACAAAGAATCTTCCCTTGATTTAAGGCCTTAAGTAAATAGGCGGCCTTTGGACACCTAAATTTTACTCTCACGTTTACAGTGCTTTGAGGCCCCTTAGAGAATTACCAGGCTGATTTAATAGGTCCCATTGGTTCTTCATGAGAACTCATTATACTTCTTTCTAAAATAGACAGATTTCAAACTATTACCAGGTTGGTTTTTAGGCCCAATGGGACCTTCATGAGAGCTCAAAACATTTCTTTCTGAATTGGACAGATTTTAAACTATTACCTGGTTGGTATAATAGAGTAGTTTTAGCCCTTATCAAAATGAATAATATTATCAGAAAGAGAAGAGCCTCAAGTATCGATTTTAAAACGATAGGAGCAAAACAAACATACGCCTAAGTTATCCTGATTATTACATATTTTCTAATTCTCTAGTATAGATTAAATAATGAATAAGGATGAAAAAAGATCAAGCGTATCCTGTGGTCGTAAGTACAGCAGCACTCCAGTAGCCTTTGGATTTGATTATGAATACGTCATCTGAAAGTTTAATAGCAACCAAATTGCCACTCTTCCACTGATGACTACAACGTTGAAAATACTGTTAACTATATTTCCTAGGTGAGCAGCCGACCGCAATACCAAGTACATGCTTAATATCTATGAAAGAAGTAGGTGATAAGCAAGGGCAACCGATGATTGTTTATCAAAGGAAGGTAAAGATAACTACGCTCGCAATCGTTACATGGTGTTATGATCAGCCTCATCGATCAGAGAGAGAGAGAGAGAGAGAGTGAAGAGCCAGCGTGTTGCCCACATGTTAATTCATTTAGAATCAGACTCATCATACAAGTATTACACAATTACAAGTGATCATGCAGTCGAGGCTACTTCAATATTTGGAATACTCGCGGCACATGGAAACAATGAGCTATAGCTTTACTGTA